>WESZ01000073.1:0-240064 GCA_011033785.1 Fusarium cf. falciforme
TTTTTAAGCTTTATATATAGTTATATAATTAAGAATATTTCTTTTATAATTTTAATAATTAAATAGCTAGTTTTAGGAATTTAAAGTATAGCTATTTTTAGTTATATAGTATGCTAGTGTACTCGCTTGTCCGGTGCACTCGCTATACATATATGTTATATTATCTTTATTTAATTAATTAATTCTTAATTATTTAATATATTATAAAGTAATTATAAGGCTAAAATACTTTTAGCTCGTTAGGCCCTTTAAAATATTAAAAAATTAAGTCTCTAATATATTATAATAATATATATAATCTCTTAAAAGACCCTAAGTTATTAATAAAAAGGTATTTTTTCTAAGTATAATATTATTATAAAATAATATAAGCTATTTAATCTAAAGAAATAAATCTTTTTTTATTTTTAATTTAGATTTATAAAAATTTCTTTCTTAGCTATATAATATTAAAGATATAATTAATTAATTATTTAGTAATTATAATATATTATTAATTAATATATATTAAGCTTTAAATTTTATAAAGTAATACTTAGAGGTTAAAGTATATATTTTTTTCTAAATATAATTATTAAAAAACTAAATATAAAAATCTAGTTATTATTTATAATTAATTTAAGCTTATAATAAATATAATTACTAATAATAATATTTAATTAAATAATATTTATAATTTTAATAAGATTAATTTATTTATAAATATAACTATAAGTAAAATAATTATTATAGGCTAAGAAAGGCATTTAAAGCTAAAATTAATATAACTTAGAAACTAAGAGTAAATTAGAATTATTTAAGTATTTAATATAAAAGGCTAAGTAATTTATTTATTTATTATTAATATAAGCTAGTATTATTTTATTAATTAATATTAAGATAATAACCTTTTAAGTAATTAAGCGATTATAATAACTTAAAATAATTAAATTAATAATAAGATTAATTTTAAATAATTTATATATTTTAATTAATATATAATTAAGTAGTTAAATAATTATTATTACTTTTTAATTTTTAATAATTATAAAAATTATTAATTTATTAAATTTAAGAGATATTATTTAAAAAAAATTATTTAATTTTATATATTATTTTATTTATTTTAATTTCTTAATATTAAGTATTTAATATACTAAAATAAGCTTATAATTAAAAACTAAAATATTTAGTTAAATATTTTATAACTTATATTTTAAAAATTAGATTTTTTTAATTTTTTATATTATATATAAAGCCTTTATAATAAAAAAAATATTAAAAGGGCTTTTTAAAAAAATAGTTTTATTTCTTTTAATCTAAAAATTATAATCTCAAAACTTAATATATAGCTATAGATTTTAATACTTATTTAAGAAAAAGCTAAGCCTTTAACCTCTTAAGTCTTAAAGACCTTAAGGATTATATTTAAGGCTAAATCTTAATCTAAGTACCTTAAAATATAAATTAAAAGATATTAAAATAATTCTTTAAAGTTAATCCTTAAAGCCTTAAGGTTTTTTTAAAAAGAAATAAAAATAATTATATATTAAGTTATTTTATTAATTATTAAAAATAAAAACCTTTAAGATATAAATAGAATATTTAATTAATATTAAAAAATAAAATAAATTTAATTATAAAAAAAAGAAATTATAATAATAAAATAAGTAAATAATTAATTAATTAAATATTATTATATAAGTAATAATTAAATTATTAAGAAATAATAATTAAGGCAAATTAATATAATTAAGGGTTTAATATTATAAGATTTATAATAAGCTTAATTATACTATAAAGACTTATTAAGTAATAATTAAAATACTTAAAAAAGAATATAATAAATAATTTTAATTAATTAAATAATTTTAATAGCCTTAAGGGCTAAAATTAAAATAAATTAAAGTCTTTATAATATAATGAAAATTAAACATAATTATAACTTTAAGGCCTTTATATAAATTAAATATAGTTAAGATTTTATTATATTAAAAAACAATAAAGATTTTATTTAAAAATAAAAAAATAAGGTAAAAAGAGGAAAAGAAATATAAAGGTAATAATAAAAAAAATAAATATATAAGAAGGTAAGAGAGCTAATATAATTAGGGATTTAATACTATAATATTTATAGTAAAACTAATTATAATATAAGGATTTATTAATAATTAAGATATTTAAGAAAAATATAATAAGTAATTTTAATTAATTAAATAATTTATAGTATTTTTATTATAATTTCTATTAAGAGAATTTAGATTTTTAAGATACTTATTTATTTAAGATATTCACTTATTAAATATATTAATTATATTAAACCTTTAAAATACTAAGGAAATTATATTATATTATTAGTAAATATAACTTATAAGGGTTAAGAAGCCCTTACTCTTACTTAGAGAGTATAATTAATAATATTATATATAACTTAATATTATTATTAAAATAAATAATTACTTTTATTACATATTAAAAAATAACTTAAATAGTTATCTAAGTGCTATACTTAATATTTAAAAAATAAAAAGATAAAGTCTAAGTATAATATTAATAAATGTAAACAAAGTCTTTATTATAAAATATTAATAAAATTATAAGAAATCCTAAGTAAAAAATAATAGTAATAATTAATATCTTAAGAGCCTTAAATATAGTAATAAGCTAAATATAATAAGTTATAATAATTATATATATAATAATAATTTATTATAATTTAAGAAAAAAATAAATAAAGTATAATAAAAGGCTATAGAAATTATAAATTATATATAGATATCTCTTTAATTTAATAATATTATACTTAGAATAATAAGTAATCTTAAGGGAATTAAAAGCCTAATAAAAATAATTTAAAGTTATTATAAAATAATAAAAAGTAATAAGATTAAAGAAATAATAATTAATAATTTTATTATTTATTAAACTAAGAATGATTAACTTAATATATACTTTATTAATAAATATAAATATATAATAAAACTTATATAGATTGCTTTTTAAGAGTATAATAAGGTTTTATTATAAATTAATTAAGATTTTATTAAGGAAAATAAATTAAAATATAAAACTAAAATAAGTATTTACTTAATATAATTATTATTATATTTAATATATTAATAAAAAATAATATTATAATAATTTTATATAATTATTACCTTTTTAAAGGGGTATATAATAAGGTTCCTAGAGTTAATAAACTTAGCCTTAGCTTTTATAGTTAAATAAAAATACTTTATATATTAAGTACTTATATTAATAAGGTTAATATATATTAAAGACTAAAAAATAGAGGAAATATAGTCTTTAAAGACTATAGGGTAAGTAATAGAGATAAGAGGTAAATAGGCAGAGGAATTAGTCCATATATAAAGCTCATTAGCGAGGTAAAGAATTATAAAGTAATAAAAATAGGGCAAAGAGATAATAGGGTTAAAATAGAGAAGATTAGCTTCTAATTAATATTCTTATTATTTATATTAGTTTAAGATCTTAAGAACTATTTCTAAGAGAAGGTATATAGCTTATATAGTAAATTACTCTAAATCTATTAACTTAATTTAGATAAAAGTTATACTATTAAATAGCGGTAATTATAGGCTTAAAAGCCCTATTAGTCTTATTCATAATAGATAACTAAAAGCTAAGTTATCGCATAATAGATAATAAAACCTATAGGGTTTTAAACTAGGATATTTAAAATTAGATAGAAAATACCCTATAAAAAGAGATAGGTTTAATAGTATTATTAGGCTTATAATAAAACCCTAAGTCCGAGATTATATAACCTTCCTAAAAGGGAAATAAGCCTAGAAAGGGCAATATTAATACTCCCTTATATCTTACTTATCTAAGTATATATTACTTAGGTAAGTAATCTATAAGAAAGCACATAAGCTAAAATATAGGGTAATAAAATCCTAGGCGTATATCTTATAAGCTTATATTTCTAAAATTTTATTTATATAAGACTTTTTTAAAAATAAGGTATTTTATAATATAAGATATATATCTAGTGTTCTTACTAATAGCTAATATATTAATAAGTAATTAGTAAGGAATTAAAAAGAATTTACTAAGGAAATACTTATAAAATAAAAAATATAATAGAAATATTTTTTATATATTATTATTTTAATAATATAATTTAATATTTTTAAAAATAATAATAAATTATTATTTATTACTATAATAAATAAAATAAAATTAAGCTTTATTATTAATAAAAATTAAAGTTATTCTTATTAGTAATTATTAATTATTTAGTAATATTAATAAAGTTTTATAATATAAATATATTTTTAGCTAAGATAATATAAAATACTTTCTTATCAAAAAAGTCTTTTATAAATAAAGTTCTAGAAAAATAAGCTTATAAGATATAAGCCTAGGATTTTTATACCCTATATTATAGCTTATATACTTTTCTTTAAAGAGCTTATCTAAGTAATATCTACTTAAATAAGCAAGATATAAGGGACTATTAATATTACCCCTTTTAGGCTTATTTCTCTTTTAGGAAGGTTATATAATCTTAGACTAAGGACTTTATTATAAGCCTAATAATACTATTAAACTTATTTCTTTCTAAAGGGTATTTCTTATCTAGTTTTAAATATCTTAGTTTAAAACCTTATAGGTTTTAATATCTATTATATTATAACTTAGCTTTTAATTACCTATTATTAATAAAGCTAATAAGGTTTCTAAGCCTAGAATTAGAGCTATCTAATAGTATAGCCTTTATCTAAATTAGGCTAATAGACTCTAAGTAATCTACTATATAAGCTATATATCCTCTCTTAGAAATAGCTCTTTAGATCTTTAATTAATATAAGTAATAAGAATATTAATTAAAAGCTAGTCTTTTTTATTTTAATATTATATTTTATTTACCTTACTTTTATTACTTTATAATTCCTTATTTAGCTAATTAGCTTTATATAAGGATTAATTTCTCTACCTATTTACCTTATCTCTCTATTATCTACCCTATAGTCTTTAAAGACTATATTTCCTTTATTTTTTAGTCTTTTATAGATCGCTAGCATAGAAGGGGGGATAATAAGTATATAGCTTTATATAGGCCTATAGAATAATAGGTTTATATACCCTAGCCCTTTTAGCTAAGTAATATAAAGGAATCCTTTATATTTTACTATTAATACTATTATTTTAATTTTAATAAGCTTTAATATAATATAATTATTTAGCCTACCTAGCTTTATATAACCTAAGAAGTTATAATTATAATATTTAATATTTTTTAATTAATTTTAAGTAATTTATTATAATTAAGTTATATATAAGAATTAATAATTCTTTATTAAATAAAACATTTAATTATTAAAAAACTAAAAATTCTTTATTAAATAAAAGATTTAATTATTAAAAAACGAATTAAAAACTATATTAGATATATTTTTTATATTAACTTAAGAATTATTAAGTAAGATAAATTAGTATTTAAGGCTTTATTTAGATTTTAAAAACCTTATATTAGCTATAACTTACTTTATATATATAGCCTTATCTAATAACCAATAATTAAAGTAGCGCGCTATGCTATTTAGCCTAATTATAACTTTCTAATAACAGTAGCTATCTACCTACCTAGCTTTTATAGCCAAAGAGCCTACTGCTATAACAATTACTGCTATGCAAGAGTGTTATGATTTCGTGGCGATCCGATGATGATTGATAAGGAGCTTCCAGGTGGGGCTAGAGCACGTGTTATGTGCATTTCCGGTTGTCACATTTCCAGTCGAATGCAACGTGTAAGCCTGGACACTCCCCCTGCCGATTTCCCTGGATCCTGTCTTTCTCAATGTACCTGAAGTTCCGTGACTTGTTCTCTCGACAGTGGGGGCGAGCTATGAGAACGAACCAACAGGCCTCTTCTTGCCATCGTACGGTTGATCGCATCGTCACTGCTAAGAATAACCTGACACCCTGATGATAGATCAAGTACATGGGTAGGCCAACAAATCTCCTCGTACTCAGGAGTGTAGACCAGAAACACATCGCGTTTCTAACTCTGTGCCAATTGGCGTCTCTAGAACTGTAGCTCAATTTCACCTCTTGAAACGCACTGCGCTTCCGGCCAAGCCCTGACATGCACTGTCGCTCGAAGTGATCTCGTTGTGTTATGTTGAAGCTGAGGTGTGGGTGAATTTGGAGTCGCGTGCGTGTTTTTTTTGTGATCTACGGAGTACCCGCCCCTTAATTCTGCGGGCCGATTGAGAAGGATCAGTCATGAGCAGGGCTCTGAACCAACAACGACATCCATCTCAGTTGGTCGTTTAGGTTACTTCGTTCAGGCAAAACCCTCGTGGTCCTTCCCCACCATCCCGTGCCGGTCGACCCGGCCATTCCAGCATCGGGAATGCAAGCACTGCATATTACCGCTGCCGACTACGGTCGCTGACCTAAAAAGTCACATCATGTGTCTCCTCGCCCGCGGGGGCTCGTGGGGTTTGTGGGTCTTGGGAGGATGATATATATTGGCTTCTCTCATGGCTGCGTGAGACCCCATTCTTCCTTGCTTTATCTTATCAATCTGCGATTATCTGAAGAATCTTATCCTGAGCCTTTATCATCCATCATGGGTGTCCTTGACAGGATTCGCGGACGAAGCACCGCACCTACAGACAACCCCAATGGTCCCGATGAAACCACCCAGCCGACCAAGGTGCCGGAACAAGGCGGCGTCTTGGATTCCGGACCATCGTCCACCGACTTGAGCCTGGAGGAGAAGAACGAGAAGGAGGTTATCGAAAATGGTGCCAATGTTACGGCTGACGCCCCGATCGGTATCCAAAAGGCTGAAGCCGCAGCTCTGGTGTGGTCAAAAAAGACCGTTTATATCACCTACGCTTGGTATGTACTGTCCCGTCCACTACTGGTGCTCATTACATCTGCCTGGTGTCCGTGGTCTTTTCTGGAATCTGTTATGGATTCATTCCGAAACATGTGGACTAACAAGCAGTTAGGATTTGGGTCTGCTTCTTCATGCTGGCCTTCCAACAGTCGATCCTCAATAACGTTACCTACTACGCCTACTCAGACTTCCAGAACGCCCCCCAGATTGCGACCGCCCAAATCCTGTCCTCCATCATTGGTGGCGTCCTCAAGTTGCCCATTGCCAAAATCCTCAACCTTTGGGGCAGAGCCGAGGGCTTCCTCATCGCTGTCGCCGTCTACCTCCTAGGCATGATCATCATCGCCTCTTGCAATGGCCCTGACGGCTATGCGGCAGGCTACGTGCTATACTGGATTGGCTATTACGCCATTTACTTCATCATGGATGTGTTCGTTGCCGACACGTCGGGTCTGCGCAACCGTGCCTTTGCCTTTGCCTTTGTCAGCACGCCCTTCATCTGCACGGCTTTCACAGGTCCTCTTGCGGCTCAGTCCTTCATCAAGAATGCATCTTGGCGCTGGGCGGTGGGTGCCTTTTGCATCATCATGACCGCTGTCTTCGTCCCATTGGCCATCGTCTTCAAGTTCTTCCAGATGAAGGCGGAGAAGATGGGCCTGTTTGTGAGGACGCCAAGCGGTCGCACCACCACTCAATCCATCATCTTCTACCTGCACGAATTCGACATCATTGGTGCATTCCTTCTTATTGCAGCCTTTGTGTTGTTCCTTCTGCCCTTCAGCCTTACCAGTAATGGCCGTGCTGGCTACTCCTCGGCCACTTTTATCGCCATGGTCGTCATCGGCTTCCTCCTCTTCTTCGTTTTCGCCGCCTGGGAGAAGTATGGTGCCCGAAGGCACTTTATTCGGTGGGAGCTCTTGAAGAACCGAACTGTACTCGGAGCTTGCCTCCTTGCTGCTATTCTGTACTTCAGCTTTTACTCTTGGGACCAATACTTCTACTACTTTGTCCAAGTTGTCTACAACCTCGACATCTCCGATACGGGATACATGACCCAGATCTACAATATCGGGTCTTGTTTTTGGGGTGTCGTGTTTGGAGTCTACATCCGCCACACCAAGCACTTCAAGTATGCCTGTCTCTTCTTTGGCCTCCCTCTGATGTTTCTGGGAGCAGGCCTCATGATTCACTTCCGAGGTGAGGACGACGATATTGGCTACGTCATCATGTGCCAGATCTTCATCGCCTTTGCCGGCGGTACTCTTGTCATCGGCGAGGATATGGCTGTCATGGCCTCGGCTGACCGCGACGGCGTGCCCATGATGCTGGCCCTGCTCAACTTGTTCGCCAGTCTCGGCGGAGCCATTGGCTTTGCTGTGGCTAACGCTATCTACACGAACACCTTCCCGGACGCTCTTCAAGACCGGCTCCCTGAGGAATCGGCTGCTGACTGGTCTCTAATCTACCTTGGCGGTGCACAAACTCAGATGCTGTACCCCCCCGGCAACGCCACGCGTGATGCCATCAACTACGCCTGGGGATACAGCCAGAAGTACAACTGCATTTCCGCCACCGCCATTCTCGTCCTGGCCATCCCTTGCATTGCTGTGTGGAAGAACTACAACGTGAACAAGGCTCAGAACAAGGGAACTGTGATCTAGTTGAGATAATCTGCACTGGCATAGCCTGGCAGTTTCGTGCCAGAAACTTTACTTCACCTGTATTGTTACATTGGCGAGCATATCGCACACGCGTCAAGAGTTATGGAAATTGTAACAACTTTTTAATACATAGTGTGTAATTTCGGCGATTGGCCAGCATCCACGTCAGCCAAGACTGACACCATCATGTGCACCATGATTTACATGCAGGTCACTGTAATTTCACTCAACGATAAAAATTATGTTTGATAGATAAGATCCCGTCTGCATGTGACAGGTTCATAAAAGCTGTGCAGAACATGCCGCAAAAACTCGAGAAATTCGCCCTCTTGGCAAGGTGGACACCCTTCTCAGCGATGGCTGCTCTGGATATAAGAGGGAGATAGCACGCGCAGCTTGAGCTATGATTTGAGCAAGTTGGGGCGTGGCTGCATTTCGCTTGCAGAGCGGAGCAAAAAAAATCTCCTTGCCAAGAGGGCGAATTTCTCGCTTGGTACCCGAGCTTGCCGAGGTCTGGGTGATCGCCACCGGTCCCATATCCTCTGGGCTGACGCAGGGTAGTTCGGCAGACACAAGGTCTGGAGACCGGCACAACGGAGTTAGGAAGACCAAAGCAGGGAATTGCCGGACCGATCTCTAAAGTACGGATACAGTGCAGTGGATCCTCACATAAGAGCTTCTATGATTCGGCGTCACCGGTGGCATTAATACATCGATCTATGGCAAATACTACTATTCCACAAGTCGCAAAACGAAGCCTGTGATGTCTCAGGATTGGATGGATTGTTGGATGACACTTGTGCGATATGTTTCGCTGCGCGCAATAAGCTCGTTATGGGTGCCCTGCTCCACACACTGACCTCCCTCGATCAAGTAGATTCGGTCGGCGCGCTGGATGGTGTTCAAGCGATGCGCGATGGCGACGATAGTTGTGCGACCTCGCAAAGCCATAAGCGCATCTTGAATCCGCCTCTCTGACTCGCCATCCAAAGCGCTGGTAGACTCGTCCAGCAACAGCAGACGTGGGCGGCGCAATAGAGCACGTGCGATCGATAGTCGCTGTCGCTGACCGCCAGAGAACTGCTTGCCATCGTGACTGCACTTTGTTTGGTAACCTTCGAGCAGCGCCATGATCACGTCGTGAATACTGGCCGCGCGACAAGCCTCCTCCATCTCCTCCTGGCTTGGCCGGTGGCCAGGTCGAGCGCCTAGACCAAGGTTGAAGGCGATGGAGCCCTCGAAGAGTACGTTCTCTTGGGGAACAAGAGCTATATCGTCTCGGAACTCGGTTCCAAGCTGGCGTGTGATGTCGGTCCCGTCCATCAGCACGGCTCCACGGTTAGGACGGTAGAACCGCTCCAGCATTGCGAAGATTGTAGACTTGCCCGATCCACTGGAACCAGCCAAGGCACAAAATTGGCCAGCTTGAATGTTCAAGTTGACTCCGCAGAGTACCGGCTGCCCCGGTCGTGATGGGTACTCGAAATGGACGTCTTGCAGCTGAATGTTCATGCCCTGACCGCATGAAACTGGCACGCTGGGAACTGTTCCGTCTGGCTGGGAATCTGCTGCCTCCATGTCATGGGGTTTCTCAGAGAGGAGCAGTTTGTAGTCACGGCGGTTTTTGCCTGAGCTCTGAGGGTTCAGCTCGTCATCCGCTGACCTTGTAGTGAGCAGCTCCGTAATGTTGGATGCAGCAAGTCCTGCCTTGGAAATGTCGGGTGCAAGGGCGAGCATCTGACTGCATGACTGGGTACTGAACAGAAGAGCAGGCAGAATGATGAAGAACTGGGTTTGGGAATAGAGACCGGCCACCACTTGTCGGGTACCCCACCAGTAAGCAAGAGCATATACGAGATTGCTGATACTGAAGGCTAGGGCTAAGAAAATGTTGCCGAATGCAATTGAACGCAGGGTCTCGCGATAGGGTTCTCGCAATGCCAGCTCGTACCGGGCGTTTGACTGCCTCTCCAAGGAGAAAGCGGACACTATCCGAATATTGTCAACGGCTTCAACAGTAATGGAAGTTGCTTGAGCAAATGCCTTCTGATGTCGCTCAGCGAACTTGGCTTGCGTGCGAAGCTTCATCAGGCCCGAAGCAAGGAGGACCGGGATGCAGGGGGCGAGCACGATAGCGATCTTCCATGCGAGGACGAAGGAAACGACGATTCCAGCAACCAGGTTGACAGCAGCGGCAAGGAGAAGACCGATCGTAGAGCCAGAGATATTGCTCAGTGCACTAGCATCGCTGATGATATAACTAATCAGCGTTCCAGGAGTGCGGCCATCCGTGTTGTGCCATGTTATGGTCTGGTTTAAGAGAGATCGAAGAGAGAGGATTCGCATTCGGGTCAGGATCTTCTCGGCAGCCCAGCCAAATGCACATCCACTGACAATGTTTGCCGAGAACTCGACTAAAGCCATGATAAAGAACAAAAGTCCATACAAGTGTCCTCCGTGGCGGATGTTATCGGCCCCGGTGCAAAGGCTTAAGCTGCTGATGGTGTGACCGAAGATGACAGCTTCCGCTATGTAACTGCCACCAATAACGACAGATGCAGAAAGACCGAGGACGAGGTAACCCAGATTGGGGCGAACCAAAGCGAAAGTGAACTTCAAGGTGAACCACCTGGGGGGCTTTGCTTTGTCACCCTCCTCCACCGTCTCGTCTGACCCGGCCTGCGTCTTCGTTTCCTCTCCAGGGGTCTTAGAAAGGCTAACATCGACCGCCATTTCTTTGGCACCCGAGCCATCCAATTCGCCGTGGACAGAGGAACTGGTGTCACGGCTCACATATGCCTCAGGGATCGCTGGCATATCCACCGTCTCCAGGTTTTGGAACTCGACCATTTTAGCATAAGCACCGCCTTTCGCAACCAGTTCAACGTGAGAACCCTCTTCAACTACTTGGCCTTTGGCGACGACCACAATCTTGTGGGCATCTTTGGCGGTTGCCAATCGGTGAGCGATTGTTACCATGGTGACGCGGTCTTGAAGTTTCGCCAGTGCATCCTGAATCAGGCTCTCACTGTTCGAGTCCAATGCTGCTGTCGCCTCATCGAGAATAAGAAGCGAGGGCTCACGAACCAGGGCGCGGGCAAGGGCAACTCGCTGCTTCTGTCCACCACTCAGTTGACTACCGGCAGAGCCTGTATTGGTGGCCAGGCCGTGTGGGAGTGTTTCAATGAAGGCCAATGCATTTGAACTCGCTGCGGCTTGTCGAACAAGTTCAACAATTCTAGCTACTTTGGGGTCATGCCCTTCGATGGCTTCGTTTTCCGCTGTGCCATTGCGTATGCTTGCTGCCAGATCAGCCAGCGTGGAATCTAGGACAAAGGGAGCTAAATCCCTGTGAGCTTCGTTGGAGGAATTCGCCAATCCGTCGGCAATGTTTTCCAGAATGGAGCGGTCGAACAGTGTTGGTTCTTGCTGTACATATCCGATACTGCCTCGAAGATACTTGACGTTCAAATTTCGAAAGCTTTGATCACCGATGAGCAGCTCACCCATTGAAGGATCATAGAAACGCTCTAGAAGCGACACCACGGTAGACTTGCCACCTCCAGATGGTCCCACAATCGCTGTGTGCCTCCGAGGGGGGATTGTGAGGTTGATTCCATTCAAGACGGGCACATCAGGACGAGACGGATAGGTGAAGTGCACGTCATGAAAGACAATGTCCTCCTCACCGAAGGGAGCAGATTTGGCGCCTGTCTCTGACGTGCCGTCAATACGAGACTCCTTGTGTATGACCGATTGCAGTCGATCGGACGCGCCGGCGGCAGCGGCGAAGGTGTGAACGAATGGTGCAACTTGACTGAGAATAAAAGACGCGTCGATCAGGACAAAAATGACAGTGTAAACCGCGCCCACGGATACGTCACCTCGATCTGATTCCACCGAGTCGGCGATCAAACGAGAACCAGCCCAAAAGGCTAAAGCATTGGAGCTGTAAGCGATGAAGTACAGGAGACCCAGTTGAACGGCATGAGTGCCGGCCTTCTTGAGAGCGTCCATTCGTGACCCGAGAAGGTGATCAGAGAATAGCTTCACAAGACGATCGCCAGAGCTAAAGGCACAGACGAGAGGCAGATGTGACAGACTAGAGGAAGCAATCGCAGTGGCGGCGTCGACGTGTTCGTTGATACGATTCGAGTATTTCTGGATGAAATAACCTCCAACGTACGACATCAAGAAGTAACAGGGCACCAACGAGACCAGCATGCCCGCGATCGTGGGGGCTTTGATGAACGCGACGACGTACGAGGTGACGAAGTATGAGACCGTTGAAATCAGAATGCCGACCTTCTCAGAGGTACCGGACTGGACGACTTCAACGTCGCGCACCAGCCGTGATATAACATCGCCAGAGGGAAGTCCTTCAATATAAGCCGTATCTTGTCTGACGATGCTCTGGAAGAAGCGTCGGCGGTATCTTCGGGCGATACGTTCACTGACAAAACTCCAGCAGCTGCAGTGGATGTAGATGAAGCAGAAGTTGGCGATGGTGAGGTAGATGACGTAGAACACCTTCCGTCGCACGCTATCTGTGACATCGCTCGACGCCGTTGCGGACTCGGAGCAGGTCGTTGTGTTGAGATCGTTGATCAATTCACCGAAAACGATGCCCAGGAGGGGAAAAGGAATGCCCGAGGCAATGGCAAAAAAGGTACCGGCAGCGATGAGAAGAACGTCAAGCTTCGTATAATCCAGGGAGAATAACAGTCGTATGAATGCGAATAATTGTCGGGTGGCTTCTTTCGTGGCTGGCACAGCTTTCTTCACTCTTCGGGCCTAGATTGGGTCAATCTGAGTTCCAGTCACGATCTTCTTCCATGAACTGTCCGATTACTTACCAGTTGAAGGCGCGATGCCTTACGCACACTTGGTGGTATGCTTGATGACATTGCGTTCGACCCTGGCGTGACAGCTGGCGCAGAACCTACACTGATGCCTTGGCTAGAGGGTCGACACTATGCTGAAAAGTGTACAAAGGTCGGCGTGGGCTGAGGACCCGGGAATGAAAGAGAGCGACAGAAGCCGTTCAAGACCGTCAACCATGCGGCTACTCCGATGACGGCCTAGCCCCCAATGATCGACAAAAGATGTGGAAGTCAAGGATCAAGGGCAAAATGGAGCAATGTAGATAATCTTACGAGCGTGTCTTTCAAGGGTGCATCCTTATGAGGGATTTCTTCCGGAAGATCATGACCTCTATTGGTTTAACTTAGTCAAAAGGCTGCACAAGGCCAGGGGGGCCGGGGCCTCGGAGCAACTCAATAGAAACTCTGTTGGTTTAACACAGGCCGGTTACCCCGGTTCAACCTGGTCATCCCAGTTCGACATTGCGTTTCCTCCACCCGTCGTAACGTGATTATGAGTTGTGATATGTAATTTGTGGCAAATTATTTCCTACGTACACATAACTAGGCTAGTCTTTCCGCTTAGTAGATTGATAATCTAATCTTCAGAGTGCGTAACGGAATCTTAAAACCTTTTCACATGCATTACCGACATTTACGACCAGGACAGGCCTTTTGAAGGTTTATGATCAGTAGAGCGTAAGCGTCTGACAGTTATGCCAATGCCACGGTCGCAGGTGAAAAGTGAGTACATTGTACGTAATTTCACCAGGCAAGGGGGTGCACGACATTGCGAAATGAACATACCCTTGGGCTTCGTAGGATCGGATACCCGGCATTATTTGGTCCCTAAGCGGAATATGACACATGGGTTTACCATTAAGATCCTTTCATTATCCACATACAGGTGAATACGAGATATACATATGTTCTCCATTTTAGTAGATTGATAAGATAATCATCTGATCTGTGTGTTCCCTGGCTGGACACACCGGGTTAAGCACGGATGAGGTACTTGCTAGGGTCAGACCCGAGCTTGTGCAACCTGCTCAGGGTTTCGCCCGTAATAGTATAGAGCTAGGTAACTATTATTAGACTTCTTAAATATTGTTTCTTATTTATTTATAGGATTAATATAAAAATAAATATGAGTTTATGCTTTAGGTTTTATAAAGGTTTTACTAAGTATATATAAAAATTTTAAATATATATCTAAGTATTTAATTATAAAATAACTAAAATTATAAATATATAAAATTATAAAAGGGTTTAAGTAAAAAGTATAAGTTAAATACTGAATTTATACTATATATCATATTATTATTATATATTATAGTTATAAAACTCTCTTATATAACAAATCTAGCTTTATAATAATTAAATCTAGCTGCTATTAAATAGAAAAGGATAACTTAGATTAAATTACCCTTTATATGCCTTCTTTGCATTATTACTTATGTCTTTTTTAAACCATATTACTTAAACTAATTATTAAGACATATAATTAAGGTTAGAGATGTGATTTGCCCTCCTGTTTCTCCTTTTCAGATGAGTTAATTCTTAGTTGCTTCGGGGATTCTTTTTAATATCCTCGTTCTTGCCCGGGCGGCTCGGCTCGCCAGCGGCTCCGTCCCCGAACGATCAACCGACGTCAACAAAAGGACCATGGTTTCAAACCACCACGCCACGCTCAGTGCAACCTGCACGTATGCACGTACCCGCGAAGAGGAAGAGGATAACATCCCATTCGTCTGTGATTGATGACGCCAGTTCAGCCAGCATTGGGGAACCCCCACTTGCCGCTACAACCCTACCTGCCTGGCCTTTTCCACGGCTCTGGCAGTCAATGGTCCATAGAGGTGATGTCAGGTCTATATAATTATACAAGGTAATTAGAACGTCAGTTGTGATATTGAAGTTACTGTCAGTTCTTGACATTACCACGAAGGAAGTATATCGTTTATTTGATTTGATATCTTCTTCTTGAAAGACATGGAAGCGCCAATTGTTCGCGATGGAGATCTTCCTGGGTCACCTCCAGCCACGAAAGTGCCAGCATTGGATCCTATTGATCACTATTTGTCTCCGACTACGGAATACTCCAGGGGCTATACCGAGGCAATAGATGTGTCATGCTGCCCTGGCGTTTCTAAGGAGACAAACCTTGTCGAAGTTTACGCTCGATTCGTGTCGGACTTGACTGGCGCCGATGAGGTCGCTTTCGTCATTGCTCGGGGTTCATCTTCCGGCTCATCACTGATGACTTTGTCGATTGCCGTTGCCTCTGCCGTGCCTGATCAGGAAGATGGATCTCTTGTGCCTAGCTGTAAGGAGTTTGATATGTCTTGCTATCAGGAAGGGGAGATACAATTCGCTCTGGACCTGCGCGCATCCATACCTGACGGTGGCTCAACGCTGGAACAACAAGATGTAAGCGCTCCCTATTGCTGTTGTTTGAATGTAAGCTGACATTACCGTAGTTATTTGTTTTGCATATCCGACCAAACCCAACAGCGAACAAAGTGGTGGTCAATATCTCCTACCCTTCCCAACTCATTCCCGAGCTGGCGGCTGCACAACTGCTCAAGATCTTCGTTTCACGATTGCTCAATGAAAACAACGCTATTGGTACCCCTGTTACCCCCGTTACCTCTACTGCCTCCACGGTCCCCGAATTCTCTGTTCTCAATCACCCCCCTCTGATGGAACCACCTCCTCAGTTCAGCAGCAACTGGGACGTTGCCATCGAGCCGACTTTTCTGCATGCTGGCTTTGAGCATTGGGTCTCCAAAACTCCATGCTTTCCAGCTCTGGATTTCGTTTTATCCCTCTCGAGCACAAAGGAGCCGGCGCAGCATCAAATTTTGAGCTACGGAATGCTCAACAAAGCGGCTAATTACTTGGCTTGTCACTTACGGGACTTGGTGTTGCAAAACACCGACGAAACGGGGCGATGCATTGTACCAGTCTACATGCCAACCTCTCCGGAATTATACGTCTCCTACCTCGCCATTCTCAAAGCTGGCTTCGCATTCTCTCCGCTGCCGATGGAAGCTCCTCTCGCGCGGATACGAGAACTTCTTCAGGATATTCGACCTCCCGTTGTACTAGGCATTGGAGAAAAGCCTAACTCATGGGGCGCAGACGGTATAGAGACGACCTGGATCAATGTCACGCAGGCATCCAGGTGGAAAACACTCTTGAATCAAGATGCGTCGAGTGCAGATGCAGAGTGCCACTTCGAGGCACCGCCCATTGCCAGCGGCCAGTTGGCGTATCTGCTATTCACCAGTGGATCCACGGGTAGACCCAAGGGAGTCGAGGTGTCACATTTGGCAGCAGCATGCTCGATTGGGTCGCACTCAACGGCTATTCCTCTTCCTCGACACGATAGCTTCCGCTGGTTTCAGTTTGCAGCGCCAACCTTTGATCCATCCCTGATGGAGATCTTCGTCACCCTGAGCAACGGAGGAACGCTCTGCTCTGCACCTCGGAGTCTGACGTTATCAGACCCAGAAGGCACCATCAATGAGGCACGGGCAACCGTTATGATGGCTACACCCAGCTTAGCTTCGTTGCTACGACCATCTCACCTCAAAACTCTGCAGTCCTTATGGACTATGGGTGAGAAGTTGAATCGAACCGTCATCGATAACTTTGGTCTGCGGTCATCAGCGACGCCTTACACTTTGATCAATGCCTACGGCCCGACTGAGGCTGCTATTAACTGCACCTTTTTGGCGTCTGTAGAGCAGTCTGTTCGAGGATCAATCATTGGTGAAGCTCTACCAACATGTTCCATGTTGATCCTGGACCACAGGAGCCAAGTCCCCAAGGTGGTGCCGGCCGGATTCGTCGGAGAGCTTGCCATAGGGGGCCCCCAAGTCAGCGAGGGGTACTTGCACCGCCCCGAAGAGACGGCTAAGGCCTATGTCTCCAGCGCAGACTACGGTCGGCTGTATCGAACTGGTGATATGGCGCGCATTGTTTGGGATGAATCTGGCCGACGGCTTATCGAATTCCTTGGGCGAATCACCTCGGATCAGGTCAAACTGAGCGGCCGTCGTGTCGAACTGGGCGAGATCGAGTCGGTTCTTGCTACAGTACCCGCCGTGACCGAGGTGATTGCTGCGGTCTCCAGAGCGAATGGAAATCAACCAGGAAGTGAGCAGATCGTTGCTTGCATAGTGACCACTGCGCAGTCCTCTGATGTGAAGCAGGCTATTGTTGACAGCTGCTCTCGCTGCTCGGAAAAGTTTTTGCCTGCCTACATGCGTCCATCAAGCTACAACTTTCTCGATGCTCTGCCACGATCAAGCTCTGGCAAGGTCGATCGCAAGAAAATCCACACCTACATATTGAAAATGGGCAGAGGTAATGAGTTCCTTGTTCCCTCTGAGTCTCAAGATCTGCCTACCACCCACAATGAGGTTAAGATAGACGACGAACCTTTGCAACTTTCGACTCAAGCTGTAGTCATAACAGCCCTGAGCGAGACTGTCGGCGAAGGCAGGTCTGTTATCCGCCCAGAGGCATCCTTGGCATCCCTTGGTTTGGACAGTCTTGGAGCAGTACGACTTCTTCAGAAGTTGAGAGATCACTCAATCGGTGGGCTGACGGTCGGAGAGGTCCTTCAATCCCGTACTGTCAAAGCTTTGACAGCAAAGGTTGTGCACGCTTCTCAGGTCCAAGACTCCGGCTCGATTAGCGCTGCGAAGGAGATACAACTTCAAAAGCGCCTTGATTCCTTCGCCGAGAGGAATTTGGCGGTCTGTGCTGAACGACTTGGGGTGTCTCAGGACCAAATCCAGACGGTGCTGCCAACTACAGCGACTCAGTCAGGGATGCTCGCCAGCTTCCTACGGAGCTCATCCAGCACAGCTGTGTCTGCCCCATCGTACATCTACCATTCTGTCATGCCTGTTTGTGACGGTGTAGACATCGAAAGGTTGAAGAGCGCCTGGATCACGGTGATAGGTCGCTACGACTCTTTCAGGGCAGTGTTTTGTCATATTGATGATGAGATCTCTCCTTTCGCCCAGTGCATCCTTAAGCCGAATAACGCCTCTGCCAACCCCATTTGGAGCACATACAATACTGATTCAGAGAACGGCGACTACGATGCCACTTTTGAGTTGGCTCTTCGAAACGCAGAACTGAAGATTGATATTGGCACAACTCCTTCGCACATTTCCCTCATCTCTTCCATGAATCAGTCTGCTGTTGTGCTGAGCATGTTCCATGGTATTTTCGACGGTGGTTCTTTGCAACTTCTCCTCAAAGATGTTACCATTGCTTACGAGGGAAAGCTTCTACCAGACCGCACGTCCTTGGAGCACATTGTGCATCATCATTTCTCGGCGGATTCTGAGGCGAGTGCACAATTCTGGAACAAGCATCTAGAAGGTTACTCGCCAGTTGCGTTCCCTCCAATCACCCCGTATCGACCAAGTTCAAAACCCAAGGCTCGAATGGTCCAAGTCAATTCTCATATTGGATACAGAGAGTTGAAACAAGCATCCAAGAGCATGGGAGTGACCCCGCTCTCTGTCCTCCAAGCGGCATGGGGTTCCATTTTATTGGCGTACTGTGGAACACCAGAGCAAGATGTCGTGATTGGAAGTGTGGTGTCAGGGAGACTGGATCCTCGTACTGAGGACTGCATTGGCCCTACGTTTACCACTGTCCCTATCCGCATCACGTTGAACAAATATCAAGACACTGCAGCCGAGTGGACCAACCGCTTGATGTCACAGTATCTCGCATCATTGAACGCCGAATCATTGTCCTATCTCCAGCCTCGTCTCGGGTCGGTGGTTACGGCGGACGGACGCCTTCCTTACGACACACTTCTGGCTTACCAGGACTTCAATGCCGAGTCGGAGGGTGATCCGCTCTGGACCTCCATCCATCATCCTCCAATGGCGAATGACTTTGCAGTCATGGTGGAAGTCTGGCCAGAAAGTGATTCTCGCCTGGCTCTCAGGGCTAGCTTCAGTGATGAATGCATGGATCATGGAGCTGCTGAGCTGATGCTCCATGAGATGGGTCTTGTCCTCTCGCGCATCCTGGAGCATCCAGACGAAAGCTTTTTAAGCAACGCTTTCATCAATGATGTGTCCATCAGGTCCGTCCTTGATCAGGTTGTGCCTCAAGAGCCCGAACCCAACGCCCTCATCCACTCTCAATTCGAAACTCACGCAAAGTCAAGCCCTGATGATCATGCTCTACTTTTTAGAAGCGATCTACTCAACGAGCATAGCCCAACCAACATTTGTTGGACCTACGGAGAGCTCAATGCGAAAGCCCAGTTTCTTGCGGACCATCTAGTGTCTCTCTTTGGACCACTTACGGGATCAATCGTCCCTATCCACATTGAAAAGAGCCCTACGTTATATGTGGCCATCTTGGGTACTCTGAAGGCGGGTGGTGCTTGGTGCCCGATCGATGTTTTCTCTCCACTACAGCGTCGTCACGATCTCATCGTTCGAACGAAAGCAAAGCTGGTCCTAGTCTCGTCTGTTGACTCTGTCCGGATCGAGGCTGGCCTGCCGAACGGTGTTGTTCCCATCGATGTGTTCCCATCCACGCGAGAATCCGAGCACCTTGTCGATATGCAAACTTCTGGCGCGCCTCTCACAGATCCAACCAAGATGGCATATATGATTTGGACCAGTGGAACAACAGGTGCTCCCAAAGGCGTTCCCATCACTCATTCGTCTGCTTTTACCAGTATCAATTCTTTGTTAGAAGCAGTTCCCGGAGGCAAAGATGGAGAGGCTGTGCGATGTCTCCAGTTCTCTCAGCCCACATTTGACGTTTCCATCCAGGACGTGTTTTTCACATGGAGCTGTGGTGGAGTGTTGATTTCTGCGCCCCGGGAAGTGATGCTTGGTTCATTTGCGGAGCTCGCCAATGTCACTGGTGCGACTCATGCTCATCTTACCCCTACATTCTCAGCTGGTCTCCAGAGGAGTGCTTGCAAGACTCTCCAAACCATCACCATGATTGGCGAGAAACTTCCGCAGTCCGTGGCTGACGACTGGGGACAGAATATGAGAGCCTTCAACACATACGGCCCAGCCGAGGCAACAATTGTTTCTACCCTTCGTGAGTTTGGAAACAAGCACAAGAATGTGAAGAGTGGAAATATAGGCTGGCCATTGAAGTCCGTCTCTGTATTCGTCACGCGAGATAAGAAGTTCGTCATGAAAAATGCTGTTGGAGAGTTGGCCTTGGGCGGCCCGCAGTTATCACCTGGATATTTGAACCAACCCGAGACAACCAAGGCCAGATACGTGTGGAACGAAGAAGCAAAGCAGATTCTCTATTACACTGGGGATCTTGTCCGCATGCTTTCAGATGGTTCGCTGGAATACTTGAACAGAGCGGATGACCTTGTCAAACTTGGCGGCATTCGTGTTGAGCTCAGTGAAATCAGCTTTTCTCTACGCCACTGCCATCCGTTGGCTGAATCCATCGAAACCATGGTTCTGAACCGTCCTGACAGACCCAATGATGCTGTCGTTGCATTCATTGCCGCCCCACAGGCTGTCCAACCTGGCGAAGAGGCGCAGACTATGCTCTTGAACGATACTGCGATTGGTATCGCCCGTTCTGCTATCAAGGAAGCGTCTGTCACTCTCCCAGTCCATATGACTCCATCTACTTTCTTGGTTGTTCCGAGCATCCCCAAAACACAGTCTGCCAAGGCAGATCGACGTGCCCTTCAGCCTGTGTATGCGGACTTGGACGTGGAGAACTGGGAGAGAGCCTGCAGTGCTCGAGATGAGAATCCGAAAGCAGCAACTGATGAGGTTGACCGCGAATTGAGGGACACCGTCATCTCCAACGTTTCACTGCTGGGGAACGTTCTGGTATCCCTTTTCACCGAGTCGAGTAGGCTACGAAGCTTGGGTATCGATTCCATTCGAGCCATTCGCCTCGCCTCACGCTTGAACGAAGCCGGTTACCCCCTCTCCGTCATTGATGTCCTCCAATGTGAAACCGTCAGAGATCTGATAACTGTGGCCGGGTCATCATGCAACAGTTCACAGGTGGAGAACGTCTTTGATCTGGAGCAATTCAACCACGAATGGCAACAAGACGCGTCGACTTTCATTCAGGAGAGCTTCTTCGTCTGTCCCGTAAGGGCAATTCAAGAAAGCTTTTTAAGTGAAACGATGGCAACAACAGAGATGTATTGGAGCAATCACTTCTTTGCTCTACACTCTGATGTGGACGTCAGCAAACTCAAGGGGGCCTGGACGGCAGTTTGCCAGGGCAATGAGGCCCTGAGGACTGGTTTCCTGCCAGTTGCCGCACTTCGAAAGAAGAGCTCTGGGCATGCAAGCGATTTCGGTATTCTGCAAATCATTTATGAACAACACGAGATTGACTGGAAGCGCATTGAATGCACAACAAAGAGTTATCGACATGACTTGGATCGAAGACTTGCCGATATTCGGGACGGACATCAAGCAAACTATTTCCGGCGGCCGCCTTGGGCGGTTACGATTCTGGATAATGGCAGAGACAAAACCATGGTATTCACGATACATCACGCCTTGCATGATGGCCAGTCTCTTGGGTTCATCACTGATGATGTCTGCTGTGCTTACACTTCCGAGACACCCAACAGGCCTCAACTGCGAGACGTCTTGCCGACTGTATTTCCAAGCAGCCAAACATGCCTTGAAGCCCAGAGATTTTGGGAACGGGAACTGAAGGAGTATGCAGAGCTAGACGTACCTGCATGGCCCGATCTCACCGGAAAGAGAACTGTGCCTGAGCAGGAGCAGAACTGCCACTTCATCTCAGAGACAGTTCGGCTGTCAGTTCCAGCAGTTCAATTAGAGGCAAAGGCTGCTGAACTTGGCGTCTCCTCCGTTGGACCCATTGTCCGCGCGGCCTTTGGACTTGTGCTTTTGAGCTACGTGGGAAGCCCAGGTGCAGTATTCGCAGAGACAATATCCGATCGTGTGTTGGATGCGGACGTCGACAATGCAATCGGACCCTTTATCTCAGTTGTGCCAATCCCCTTCAATCCCAATGGTACAGTGAGAGAGGTCCTGGCAGAGCAGCATCGCTTGTCTACAGATGCCCGAAAATACCGTCACATTGACGCACGGGCGCTCCGCAAGATCTTGAACAAGCGAAGAGGCGAATCACTATATCCTGGTGTATTCACATTCCACCCCAACAACGAGCAAGATCCCATGGCTGGCTCTGCTGGAACTATCTGGGACCCAAAGGCAGATGATGTCGGCTTGGCTGTTGAACACCCAATGGCTTTGAACCTGTTCCAGGACCACCACGATCGTACCGTCATTCTTGAGGCATCGTCCCTCAATACCATTATGAGTCCTGAGCAATTGGCCATCTTCGCGCGCCAAATCGATGCCCTGGTTAGCGCCATGATATGCTACCCAGATGAGCCCTTCAAATCCCTCCCTCGTTTCATCGAAAGGGATTTGCTGTCGATATCAGCCCCCAGCCCAAGCAAAGCAGTAATGAACTCAGTACAGCTGGGTCCGGAACACTGGGTCGAGGTCAATGCTGAACAGCATCCGGAGTGGACAGCAGTTGAAGAGGCAGTGTCTATCACGCCAGCCGGAGCTGAGCAGCTGTTGATGACCTTTGGTGAGCTCAACGCCGCGGCAAATCGAATTGCAGCTTATCTTAGCTGCCACGGGTTCAAGAACCGGTCGGTTGCTCTCTGTTCCAGGCGAAACCTTGCCTCTCATCCAGTCCTTCTTGGAATCATGAAATCTGGCAATGCGTATCTTCCAATTGACGAAGCACTCCCGGATGATCGCAAGTCATTTTTGATCCAGGATGGTGATGCTCCTGTAGTATTCACAGAGACAGCCTTTGCTTCGACCTTCGAGGACGCACCTAGCGAATGCCGAATTATCTGTATTGATGATCCATCATTTCAACAAGAGCTGTTGGCCTTGCCGTCAGAGAACAGAGCCTATGAGGCCGATCCAGAAGATACCGCCTACATCCTTTACACTTCTGGGTCAACTGGCAAGCCCAAGGGTGTCATGACTAGTCGAGCCAATCTGTCTTCTTTCATTGAATCTTTGTCTGAGTTTGTTTGCAGGATTGCGCCAGCTACTCTCGAGCTTGGTGGCAAAGGACGCTGGTTAGGTCAAGCCAGTCGAGCTTTTGATCCTCACGTTGCCGAAACGTTCTTCCCGTGGCGACACGGCATGGCTACATCAACTGGCCCACGGCTATTGCTGATGGATGATCTTCGACTAACACTTGCCAAGCTGGAGATCACGCACGCAGGTTTTGTCCCATCTCTACTCGACCAGGCCGATATCCATCCCCAAGATTGCCCATCTCTTAGACTTCTGAGTGTCGGCGGAGAAAAGATCTCCCAAAGAGTCTTGAATACGTGGGGCCGCGCAAGCCAAGTCGCAGTTATGAATGCATACGGACCTACTGAGCTGACGGTCGGATGTTCATTTGCGTTGGTCAACGGACACACTTCTCTGCGCAACATTGGACTCCCTTTGACCTCCTGTGCTTGCCATGTCCTTCTTTCTGACAGCCTCGACTATGCCCTCCGTGGGCAGACAGGAGAACTCTGCTTCACAGGAGATCTTGTCGGAAAAGGATATCTAAACAGACCCGATGCCAAAGGCTTCGTCATGGGGCCTGGTTGTGAGAAAATGTATCGGACCGGCGATATTGGAAGGATCATGGCAGACGGCAGTATCGAGTACCTCGGGCGCGGCGATGATCAAACCAAGATCAATGGTCAACGGCTTGAGTTGGGCGAGGTCTCCGAAGTTCTGAGGACGTCGTCTCAAGTCCCGATTGGCGTTGTCACGATCATCGCCAAACATCCGGGCCTTGCGCGCAAGCAGCTCATCTCTTTCATCACACGCTTGGAAACTCAGCGACGTGATGTGAAGGAACCCATCTCTATTGTTTCGGTGGACATTGGGACATTGGGCAAGGACCTCCGAGAGAAGTGTCGACGCAAGTTGCCCAGTTACATGGTGCCAGAAATCGTCCTTCCAGTCAACCACATACCTTTCGCTGCCATGTCTGACAAGGTAAACATCAAGTTACTGCAAGAGATGTTTGCCAGACAACCATTGCCTGACATACTCCGCGGAAACGAGAACACGCATGGTGGCCTGAAAGAGAACAGGCCATTGACAGCGGATGAAGACATCATCGTGGACGCAATCTGTGACACGATCGCAGTTGACCGGTCAATAATTCATCACCACACGAACATCTTTGAGGTTGGGATTGACAGCTTGAGTGCAATCAATCTCTCTGTCCGTCTTCGAAATGCTGGCCTGTACGCTCCAGTGGCACTTGTCATGAGCAACCCGGTCGTGGAGCAACTCGCTCACCTCCCGTGGGATTCAAACCAAGCATCCGAGCAAGATTCGCTATCGGATGTGCAGGAGAGATTCTCGAAGCTGGAATCCGAGTTCTTTGAAAGCCTCCCATCCGAGATACATGAGTCCTCTGTGGCCTGTGTGAGACCTTGCTTGCCACTTCAAGAGGGACTTGTGGCACGCTCGATGAACAGCGACTCACCCCTTTACGTCAACCACGTCGTGCTGAAGATGAACCCATCTGCTGATCCAGCCCTGCTTCAAACCGCATGGCAGAATACTTCAGACCAAACCGAAATCTTGAGAACGGTTTTCGTTCCGCTACCCTCGGAAATCGTACAAGTTGTACTTGAGCCCAACCGTCGTGTTGATTGGGCTGAGAGACAATATGATGGCTTGGAGGAGGCCATGGCCGAGTTTCAGATTCGCCAGAATGCAATTTCTCAGGACATTATCAGCAACATCGCATCTATTCCACCACTTCGTATCCTGCACGCGGTGACAACGGGCTCGAAAAAACCACTGGCGTTGTTCATCTCGATACATCACAGTCTCTACGACGGCGCATCACTCGGTATGTTGCTGCAAGACTTTGCGGCGCAATATCTGGCAGATGTGACGCCTCCTAAGCGAGGCTCACCTGATGCTTTCATCAGACATGTATGCTCCCAAAGCATGGAAAAATCCGAATCACACTGGCGTCAAGCCCTCTCTGATTGTAGACCAACGATCTTTGAGAAGCCCGCGATCGACTCTGCCCAGCTTTCCCACTCCACGACGCTGTCTTCATCCCTCTCAGAGCTCGATGGCTGTGCAGCCCGCCTACAATCTACAGTTTTCGGCNCGTCAAGCCCTCTCTGATTGTAGACCAACGATCTTTGAGAAGCCCGCGATCGACTCTGCCCAGCTTTCCCACTCCACGACGCTGTCTTCATCCCTCTCAGAGCTCGATGGCTGTGCAGCCCGCCTACAATCTACAGTATCCTCTCTGATGCAGGCAGTCTTCGCTTTGGCGTTGGCTGATGCAGTGGGCACATCCAATGTGACCTACGGCCTGGTACTTTCCGGAAGGGTACTTCCCATAGCAGGAGCTGATTCGGTGCTTCTGCCATGCATTGCCACTATTCCTGGAAGACTTGACACAGAACACCTATCTACAGTCGAGGACGTCATCCACCACATACACAGAGTTACTGCTGAGTCGCTAGAGTATCAACATACGCCCCTGCGATACATCCAGCGCTGGGTCAAATCGGGAGGCCCCATCTTCGACTGTCTTTTCTCATTCATCAAGTCTGCCGAAGATCAGGGTCACGACTTGTGGGAGGAAGAACAGAGCAGCATGCCCTCAGAGTATCCTCTCGCCGTCGAGGTGGAGGCTGACGCAAAGAACGATTGTGTTCGCATCACTTGCGGTTTCACGTCAGCTTTTGGCCATCCAGATTATGCTCGAGATTTTGTGGCAAAGATGAACCTGATCATGTCCACGATCGTATCAAATGAATCCATCTCGCTTGATTCCTTCAATCTTTCCCGGTCAGCTCCGGCCGCCACAAGGGGCACTGTCAAAGACTGGGATGATCATCCATGGTCAAGGCTGGAACTTGAGATTAGCGGCATGATAAAGCGTTTCTGTGGCTTGGAAGGTTTGCAGATATCCAGGAACTCGTCGTTTTTGAGTCTTGGACTGGATTCTATGACAGCCATCCGATTTTCCAGCCAGCTTCGAGATGCGGGAATCCCTGTTTCATCGGCCGAAGTGATGTGTTTCCCTTGCGTGGGAGCATTAGCTCACAGGGTGGTCGAGGCAGCCGTGGCCGACGTTCCGAGTCCTCCGCTATCATATTGCGACGACGATCCTCAGCTCGACGAGTTTGCATCTCGAGTGGAACGACTCAGCCCGAACGATACAATCAAGGCGATTTTCAAATGCAGTCCGCTGCAGACTACAATGATCACCCAAGCCATAGAATCCAATGGGGTTGTCTATGTTCATCCACATATTGTGAGACTCGCGGAGTCGACAAGCGTCGATCGCTTGAAGGAAGCTTATCGCCTCACCATCGGGGCCAATGATATCTTGCGCACATCTTTCCATACCGTCCCTGAGATGGACTTTTCCTGGATTGGTGTCGTTCACAGCGACGTCCCACTTGCGTGGCAAGAAATCGCTGTTCCATCGGGGAGCGACATCGCTGAAGTGGTTATGCGGTGTATGCAATTGGATACTGAATCGGCCTTTTCCACACCATCAATCCAACCTGTGATTGTCAACGAACCTGAAGGAAGGCTTTTGGTTATCATTATGCATCATTCGCTGTATGATGGTGTCTCGCTGCCGTTCATCTTCAACGACCTGGCTTCCGCCTACCATGGGGTATCACTACCAGATCGTCCACCGTTTGCGAATGCAGTCCGTCATCTGTCGCAGGATCAAAGCAAGGCTTGCCAATTTTGGACCAAGCTTTTTGACGGCTACCAAGTCACACCGTTACCGCAATTTCCTCAGCACCAACCATCATCAGGGATGTTCTATTCTGACACCGACATTGAGCTTGGTATGATGGATATATCCGAGAGCTGTAAAGAGATGGAGGTCACGGTGCAAAGTGTTGCCATCCTCGCCTACGCCAAGGTTCTCGCCAAGTTGACGAGAAGACGAGACGTAGCCTTCGGTCAAGTTCTCGCCGGGCGCTCATCTTTGGGATCCGAGGCTGAATCTGTGGTTGGACCTCTCTTCAACACAGTGGCCAAAAGAGTAACGCTGGAACCCAAACTCATCAGCAATCGCAACATGGTTCAACAGATACAAGCCTTCACCGGTCAATCACAGAGCTATGAGCATGCGCCTCTACACGAGGTCCAGAAGTCTCTTCGGCAGAACGGTGTGCTGAGCGCTGCCACATTGGTCGACACATTATTCGTGTTCCAAAAGAATGTGCAGACATTGGAAAATGATCCTGCTAACGATGATATCTGGACGCCCTATGTCACAGATGACTACGTTCCTGAGTCCGAGTACAAACTGAACCTCGAGGTTGAGCAAACAGACAAAGTGATCACAGTCCGCGCCTCATGCAAAAGAGAAATTCTGACTCAAGAGGATCTCAACCGCGCTGTCAAGGACTTCAGCCAAGCATTCTCCGACATCGTTGAGCATCCCTCACGATGCGTGACCATGTTCCCAGACGAGCTCCAAAGCTTACCTCTCAGCCTTGGCTCCCCCACTCAAAGCGTCGTCGTGGCGGCTGACACATCTGGACCATCTCATGAGCCTGTTGTCCGAGACATACTGTCAGAAGTTTCGAAAGTGCCGGTAGAAACCATCCAACCAGACACGAGCATATTCAATATCGGTTTGGACTCCCTCTCCGCCATTCGAGTGGCGTCTATGTGCCGCGCCGCAGGTCTCAAAGCAGGTGTTGCTGATGTTCTCCAGGGCAACACCCTTCGTGGTATTTGCCTACGAGTCCAGACCATGCCTCAAGAGGGTATCAACAAGAGCTCCCTGATTATGAGCTACAGCGATATCAGGCAGGATGTCATTGCTCAATTGGGGTTGAAGCCGAACGCGATTGACAAGATTCTCCCCTGTCTCAGTGGCCAGATGTATCATCTTGCTTCCTGGCTACAGACAGGGCGAGCGCTCTTTGAACCCGCGTGGCCATTCTCATGCTCAGAGCGGATCGACGTGGAAACCATGAGCGACGCCTGGTTCTCACTGCGCCAAAACAATTCGATTCTGAGGACTTGTTTCTATGCCATCTCGTGTTCCGAAGCCGTTCAAGTCGTCTTGAATGAATGTGATCGCGATGATGGCTCATTTCAGGTCATCACTTCCACAGAAAGCCTTGAGAATCTTGCCCTACTTCAGGCAAGGCAGATTGCGTTGCATCCATCATCTCTGAAGGCCCCACCTGTCCGACTTCGTCTTCTCAAGGCGAACGACAGAGATGGAATCCTTATTATCATGAATCATGCCATATACGATGCGTGGACGATGCCTCTCTTTGTTGATGAGCTCGCTGGTTACTACCGTCAAGAAGCACCCACAACCAGACCTGATTTCGCTGCATTTGTCGAGTTCACGTTGCAGTCATTGAACGAGGTGGATGAGCCAACTTACTGGCGCTCAGCAGTTGGAAACAGCGTTCCCACCCTCATTCGTTCTGCTCGTGGTAGCGAAGAGGATGAGATGTCTCAAAAGAACAAGCAGTTGTTCGTCGGAGCGCGGGATGCTGTCAAAAACCTTGGACATTTGGACAAAGCCTGTCGCTCCTCGAACGTCTCTCTTCAAGCCATTGTCATTCTCGCAGTCTCTCGAGTTCTTGCTCAGTTGACTGGGCTATCAAGCCCAACCTTGGGCCTATACCAAACAGGTCGATCGGCTGCTTTCGCTGGTATCGACCGTCTGACCGGCCCTTGTCTCAATGTCACCCCTTTCACGGTTCAAGATGCTTTACCCGAAAACGAGTCTGAGACTTTCCAAGTTGGCGAAAAAGCCCGCTCCATCCAAGCTGCACTGGCAGAACGTGTACCGTATGAACAAAGTTCATTGCGTGACATTCTCAGTCGTTGGAGAACCAGTAGAGATACTTCTTCGAATCTCTTCAATGTGTGGTTGAACTTACTTTGGATGCAATCCCAACACCAATCCATGGAGCATGCTCCAGAGTCGGCTCAACCAAAGAGCTTGTTGGCACATCTACCAATAGGCGTACCTACGGATTTCATGCCATCAAAGCCCTTTCCAGATGAAGATGGATCTGCTACATCGATTTCCAAGCTCGACATATCCTATCTACCGCAAGAAAACATCTACATCGACATTGCACCTGATGGCCCAACAGATTCTATTGGTTTTGGTATCCGTGTCCAAGGAGGACTAATGAATGAAGAGGAAGTTCACGCCTTGGTGGGCCTTATTGGGCTGGAGATTGAAGGGCTTGTTCAAAGACTGTAATAGGGCAATACTCCCTTCATGAGATTTTGCGAGCTTCCTCGCTGAGTACTTTGATTATTGTATAAAAACAGCTTTACTCTTGCAGTGGCCCTGCTAGACCAGTACAGAAGCAAGAAGCTCCACTGGGCGTGGACTCGTTTCCTAATCATCGATGACGCAAGTCCGGATCTAAGCATTTTTGCGTTGCGGATTTTATGGAAATAAGGATTGAGTTTACGCAACGTGCATAATAGCGTTATTTAACGTTGTCGAGGTTGAGATGATAGCGTAGGAGGTCTGGTCGGACTTAACTAAAGTCCGCTTTGTTTCTGGTGGAGGTTTGGATCACGGTGAATAGCCTCATGACAATCGGACCATGACCTACACCTCGCCCCTCCCATAGAGCCTTAGGGTTATGTTTGTCTGGCTTCTCTCCTTTGTCAAAGTTCGTTGACGAGTCACCCGTTCATTACTGTCAAGGCCCAATCGTCTGCACTACGACGTAACGACTCAGATTACACGCTGGTGTGGATACTAAGGCGTATACGCAACCTCGCTACTGCTGGACTTGCGAGAATGCGTGGTCGATCCTCGCGCGCCACCAGGGAGCATGTGCAAGTTCAACTCTCGGCATCTATCATCTTCCGGTAACACGACGCTTATAGTTCATTCAGAGTCTAACTAGTTAACTGGCCTAAGAGGGTATGTTGCCTTTGCGCTGCCGGTACTGTTCCAGCAGCTTCTTTCCATAATCGTTTCCGTTGGGAGTCCTGACCAGGGTGTGAATGTGGAATGGCAAAGGCTCTTTGTTGTTCAGGAAGACGCCCGAGTGATGATCAAATTCGACCATGACGACAGGGGAGTGTACCTTGTAATAAAAAGCGTCCCCATCTTCAAATCCGCCAATCCAGCAGAACCATGTCTCATCCCAGTGCACAGAAATATCCTGCATCCGGGCCGCCAATGCCTTTTCCGGCAGGTAGTTGAGGCTCATGGCGACTATCTTGCCAATTACGCTCTGCTGGGCCTCTGAGAGTGTCGTTACCTTCACGCCTTCATATGGAACCACTCGGTTGTCCTGAAAGGCGCCGCCCAAGTGTCTTTGGTCGGCCCTGTGATGCCGCCAGGTCGGAAACTCGGAGCCGTTTAGTTTCGTGTAAATCTGCGCAGCCTTTTGAATAGCCGGATCCAGCGACTGCATGAGATGTAGGGCGGTCTGCTCCTGGTCGATGAATAGCTCAACGCCCTTGTTGGGCCCTGCGTCGATGACATTTGGCTCTGCTCCCATGAAAACGGGTGATATCACCATCTGCTTTCCAACCACGAAGCAGTTCATGCAGAGATGATGACCGAAGAGTTGCCAACCCCATGGCTCGTTAGCCAAAGGCGTACCAAAGATGACAAAGTTGTAGGAGTTCTCATTGAGGACCTTTGTACCATCGACGACCTCGCCCAGAAACTGATTGACCTTCATGCAGCCATGAGCCTTTTCGTATCCAGCTGGTGACAGAGTTGCTCGCATTAGAGCATGCAGCGCAGCAACCAAGTCTTTGGATGCCTCTTCGAGCCGAACACCATGTCTAAAGGCGTAAATCTCGGGGTTGATCCAACTCCGCCATTCCGGTGCATCGACAGGCTCCAGGAGGGCCTTTCGTTCCTCTGCCGATGCAACCTCGATGGCATGCTGCGCTGCAGCGGTCATCTGGACCACTGGGGCCCCAAGATCCTCCTCCGAATCTGCCAGACGATAGATATTGGGGATTACATGACCATCAACGGTGATTCCCTTGTAGGGTTGGTGATAGAGCTCCTCCCATGCCTTCATCCAGCCGACCATGAAGGGCTCGGAACAGCGCAGCTTGGCCCACTGGTAGGTGTCGGATGCCGCAAGCTCCTTGCTTCTTGGAGCATCCTTGGGCGGAATATAATTCCGAAATCCCGCCACGGGCCGGTTGGGTTCCATTTTCGTGATTTTGGTCCTCGTGAAGGACGAGATTGATGGGAAGAGAATGCTGTAGTGTTTCGAGTGGAAAGCTCCTATTGGGGCAACGGGGAACGTCGAGCAAAGATTAAACTCACGGTGTGATGAAGAATTCCGCTTGGGCGTAAACCGAATAAGAGAGAAATGCTGGTGAGTCTCTGTTTCACTTTGAGCAGATGGACAATATCACATCGGATATGAATGAGATATATGCCATAGTGTTGTATCCAGTGGGGCCAATATCGGCTGATGGGAGTCATCTCATATCGGGACATCGTTCCGTGTTTCGGTATCGCCCGGAAAGGTCGGAGGAGAGTATGGTTTGATGGGCAGAGTGGTAATGTCCAGTTCCGCACCGTCGCTCACAAGAAAAGGTGCACAATTGTTTCCAGTAAGGCCCCAGCGTGAATTGGCCAAACTTTGCAGCCAAATTGACTATCAATTCAAATTTTAGTTACCCAGCTTTGAAACTTAGGCCACTGAGCTTGAGTGAGCCGTGGGTGAACTACTTGATTCCGTCGGGAGAGGCTGGTGAGCGCGCCGTGAGACGCGAGACTCGTGGGAGTGAAGGTGAAGAACCAATGAGAACCCTTCCCCACACACCGTGTTTGGTGGCGGGCCAAGATTACCCCAATTCGACCATTGCAATAACCGAAATTCCGGTGGGGGCCCAAACCAAGTGAAATACATAGCTACCCTAGTGTGACGATCAGAGGGATTCCTAAGGGATAAACTAGTTATACTAGGTTTATAATAATAAATAAAATAATCACGCTATTCTTAAATAAGGGGGCTATTATATATAGTAATATACTTAAGATCAAGGCGATTCACTGATTGCGAGGAAGCCGATACCACTTCAACAGTCTGGCGTTGGATGGTCTGAATCGATGGCTACTATGGATAACGGCGCTTCGGAGTCGTCTAAGAGCGCGTTTTGCGGCGATGTCATGCTTTGCTTTCTCTTCCAGAGAGGCATATTTCCGACGTCGACCGCGCTTTTTGGTTGTTTGGGACATTGCTGGCGATATGTTGCCCTACCGTGGTTGCGGTCGTGGTGCTTGGTTGAAGTTAAAATCCTCGTGAGTTTAGCTTGAGCCCCTGAGATGACCGCTAATGGGCTAGTACTGCGACCGCTAAATTCTGAGTGGCTGGAGCCTTGGCAATGATAGCCTTAATGTTAGGATACATCACGGGGTAAAGAATGCCTAAATGGTAGGGCTTCGCTTGGGAACTCGAATAGATTGGTCGGTTGATTTAACATTTATCAAGTTGATGCATAAAGTTTTGTATTGTGGGAACTCGTAGGGCGATGCGTAGAACGGGATTGTAATGGAGAATACTGCCTAAATGCCCGTTTCTAGCTATGGCGCACTTGTTGTTACTAAATCTAGAGTGGCAAAAATCTATGAGCTAAAATCTCATGAAATAATGTGTGTGTGAATGAAAGTGATGCCTTCTAAAGTCCTTGATGGCTATTCCGTTCGGCCGTCGACCAGTTTCCCGTCAAGCGCACTCGAGAGTTATTCGATCTTCACATTGAAAATCATATAGTGACGAATCTTCTCACCAAACTTCATCAAAAGGCCCGAGATTGGAACCATAACGACGGCAATGAAAGCCAAGAGCGAGGCACCCCACCCTAGACCCAATGCCTCGAACATTTTCCTGCCGCCGATTGGAAGAAGCGCTCCTAGAAGAGAGCGGAAGACGGTGCTGGCGGCAATGGCGGAGACGGCATGGGCGGTATAGGCATCTACTAGATAAACGGAGATTGACATCTGGATAGAGTTAGTTTGCGAAGTTCCCGGATGCTCAGTTGAAGTACACTCACAAATCCAGCCATCATTCCCAAGCCGACCAGACTTGTCCCGATGATGGGCAGGATCCAGTGATCGTGATTCTGGACAGTCCAACCAAACATGAACAGGCCCCCGGGGACAAACACCGAGCCCATGGCCATGATGGGGAGACGATACTCTGGTTTCGCCTTGCCGCTGTTCTTCTTGGTTAGCCACTGAGAGATGCGATCAGAAGTCGCTCCCGTAATGCCCACGCCGACCATCGAACCAACGCCGAAGCCCAGGTACGAGAGGCCGACTTGTCCTGTGGTGAAGCCGTATTGCGTCTCAAAGACTGTCGGTATCGCGGTGAAGAGTAGGTAGAGATATCCGTAGACGATGGCCATGTAGAGGGATAGGCACAGGATGATGGGCGAGAAGAGCAGCATCTTTCCCGGCCTGATGGTGGCTATCTTGAAGAGCTCCTTGGTTGCGACGCCTGTGTCGAGCCTAGACGTGAGCTTGGGATTGCCTGTCTCCTTTCGGAGCCTCTTTGCCTTTTGCTCGAGCAGCGCGTTTGCACCCGTCTCGCGCATGAAGAGGAAACCTAGGATGACGATGAGGCCGCCCTGGAAGAAGAGCCATTGTCAGCTGTGCTTTCATGAGTGGGTGGACGAGCTACTTGCAACCATGGACACCACCCAAAACGACCAACGCCAATCCTTTGCTTCCGTCAGATATCCACCCGCTATACTTTGTCATTAATCACAGGCGCTGAGTGCTATCTATACGAGAGAGTTGCCTACCAATTGGTCCGACAACGGGGCCAAGAATCGGCCCCATGACCCATCCAGACATTGCGGCGGCACGATGCTCCGGCGTCGTGATATCAGCCAGCGAGCCCGCGCCGAGGGTGAGGGGACAGCAACCGGCGAGGCCGGCGAAGAAGCGAAAGATGATCAAGGCGCCGATGTTAGGGGCCTTGGCGCACGCGACGTTCCAGACGACGAACAGGACATTGCAGACGTTGTAGATGGGGTTTTTGCCGTAAACTTCCGAGAGGGGAGCGACGACGAGGGGGCCGAAGCAGTAGCCCAGGAGGTAGACGGAGACGATGAAGGAGGCGAGCTCTTGATTGGTGGAGTTGAACTCGGTCATGACTTGCTCGATGCTGGGGGAGAAGATGGAAGATGCGAGGGGGCTATCTGGGGGTTAGTGATGCCGATGTTTAATAGAGCATAGGTTCCTGAAAGAGCATCTATCCCTAGTGTTGTTAGAGACATACGTGACAAATGTGATGGCGGATACGAGGGCAATGGTGCCGCCTTTCCTCGCCCTGGACCAGTTATGCGGATTGGCTGGATCATCTGGCCCGTCCCAGTCGACAATGTTGGGATCTTGAGGAGCAGCGGCGGCTTCAAGCTCGACGGAGGTGACGCTGCCCTCGAGATCTCGGTCGTCGTCGAGGCTACTCCGGTCCTTGGTCTCGGTCTCAGGCTCCGGGAGCGACGCCGAGGTGTTGGCGGTTCCGAGGCGGTTGTACGTGTCGCCGGGTTTGATCTCGTCGAGGAGGATCATGGCGGGCGGGTTGGAGAGAAGTGAAAGGGTGATCCTCGGGTGCTACTGGGGTGGTGATCTAAGGATCCTTGGTGGTTGACACAACTAGTTGTATTTCCTTCCTTTCTCACGCGCCGCTGACCTGGACCACGGAGAGCCTAAGAACAGAAAGCGGTTTCAGCAGAGCTGGGCCAGGACCTAATATGCATCCCGATGACAGCCAATGCGAAATCCACGCCCCCGATGCCACGGACAGCTTGAGACGGACCAATTAACAGCCGAAGGTCGGCAAATTGCCATCGAGAGAAGACCGAAAGCTGGACAATCAATCAGGCTCGAACGACATGCAACCCCGCACATAATGGTTGGGCTGGTGACGAGGCCATGCTCTTGGCCTGCTCGGGGTGACGAGAGGCTCAGGACAGCGAAGTCCGCGGGGAGTTGGAAAGTCCGCGGACTTTTTGCACGACCCGTGTTGAAAATGCATTTTGGAGAACTTGAAGATGGTCACCGTGGGGCACATCTTGGGCCCATCATTGGCCGGGGACGGACTTAACCGTATCAAGATTTCAATAACCCAAGCAATCGGGATTAGCGAATGCCGGTCCCGTCTCCGCGATTCATAAATCCCGACCCCTTCACCCCTTCTCTATTTTGCAAAGGACGGAATTTTCTCAGCTAATCTATGCCCTGGTGACCAATCACCCACTAAAGTTGGTGGTGCGGCTCTCATTCCATGACCGGGGGGGTTTTCCCCTATCATCCGTCAACCCGCATACCGCTCGCCTTTTTCAATACAGCGAGTTTTGGACATTTGCCAGTGCCGCATAGCCGAGATAGTTGAGGCTAGGAGGGACGAGGGAAGAAAGAACGGGTAGCTTCGCGTTTCTGCTTCCATTTGGGATCCTTTTTCTTCTCTTTTCTCAAATACCCCCATCTCCAATCCGTCTCAATAAAAGCCAGTCCTATTTTCTGATGGCTCGTCAGCAGCAGCGCAAACGCCCAATCTCGTGCCACTTCTGCCGCATGCGCAAGTTACGCTGCAACCGCGAGTTCCCTTGCTCCAACTGCACATCCCGCGGAGTTGCCTGCCCGAAGCCGGAGCACGGCGCGACCTCTGTGGCCGGCTCTGCGGCTGCTCGTCCGGCGCCGGCCAAGAAGCCGCTGGCCCGTCCGAGCACCGACGATCCGGACATCCAGAGCCGCCTGGAGAGGCTCGAGGGCCTCCTGCAAGGGCTGAGCAGACAGCTGGAGTCGGTGCCGGAGCTGGCTGGTGCTGCTCAGCCCCCAATTGCGTCTTTTGCCACACCACCCTACACACAACCACCCTTTGCACCACTATCGCCGCCCTTTGCCGCACCAGTCGTAGCCCCGGTTCAGGCTCAGGCTCACCATAATCACCTGCAGGCTCACTATCATCTTCAACAGCCGCTGCCTCTCAAGGTCCAGGACCTGACCAACAACGCCCTGCTAGTTGAAGAGTGCTGCATCGTAACAAAAGCCAGCGTGAGTATTTATCCCATATTCTACATAGCCTTGGCCACGCATTTCCAACTCATCAACGTAGAACTCCCTTTTCTCAGACCACGTCATCTTTCGAGCGTACCCCATCCGCTCCATCACCCAGCTCTTATTCTACACCTTTCAGAGTCCCGGCTTCTCTTCCGTCTCCCTGACGGCCGAGCCCACAAGGTACATCTGGCTCCCCAACCGCGACGAGGCCGAGGCCCTGGTCCAAAAGTACATCACCGACATCAGCCCCATGCATCACTTCATCCACGGTCCTCACCTGCAGCGGCTCATCACCGAGCTATACGCGTCATTGAAGTCGGGTGTTCAAGTACCCGTCGGCACTGTCGTTTTGTTGCTGGCCATTTGTGCCATGGTCACGTACTTGTGGACGACTCATGACGATGACGTGAAGCTGTTTCAAGACGTCAAGGAAGCCAACTCGCAGACGCTCGTATGGGTCAAGATTCTCTTCAACCTGCTCGAGATCTGTCAGCGGAACGACCACAGGTCCATCGAGTATGTCCAGGGCCTCACCCTGCTGGCCATCACCCTGTTTAGCCTCGAGGGCATCTCTCCAATCGGGCGGGCCATGCTCTCTCGCGCCATCTTCTCTGCCCGCGAGCTGGGCTTGCACCGCGTCGACCATCCCGATGTAGACACTTTCTGTCATAAATACCCGCCTTTGACTCGGTTGACGGCCGAGGTTGGCAGGAGACTATGGTGGCATCTCGCTGGTGTCGACTGGTACGCCCACTTGGATGCATCTTCGATCGTCGATCATCGCCAACGCTTTTCCCTTGGACATACTGACTTTCATTCTAGGATGCTCGCTCGCTTTCCCGGCCCACAAGAAGGCACATACTTGATCAACCCAAGACAAATGGCGGTGAGGAAACCAGCCAACCTCAACGACGAAGACCTCGACGAGGAACGAGAGATCGTGCCGGCTCCGATGGACCAGCCGACCACCATGTCCTACTCAATCCACCGTATCCGCTTTCTAGAAATATTTCGGGAATTCGCAGACCGAGCGGCATTCTCAAAATCAGCTCCGGCTTCTCAACAATACGACATGGTCTTGCAGATGGACGCAGCAATGGACCACTTCATGTCCCACGAAGCCTCGCCCTTCTTCAGGATCAGCCTGGAAGAACTCGAGAAGCTCCCACCAGACGACCCTTGGCGCTCGCCCACTGCCATGCTCAACCGCCACATGTACAACTTCTACCTCCACTCCCAGCGCTGCAGGCTCCATCTGCCGTACCTGGCCCGCGGCACCGTCGATCCGGCGTACGCGCGCTCGCGGCAGGCCGGTCTCCGGAGCGCGAGGATCATCACGCAACGGGTGAGGCAGCTGGCCACGGAAGACGCTGGCTTTCCCCACATGATGCTGCGGTTCGGAGTGGCCATGCACGGCCTGTTCGTGGCTACCATTGCCCAGGTTTTTGATCTGTGTTTGACGAGTGACCCGGCAGAAGACGATGGTAGGCAGCAAGAAGTCGAACATGCATGGAAGACGCTGGAGCATGCAGAGACGCAGTCCAGCGCTGTGTCCAGGGGAATGAATATCCTACGACACATCATGGACAAGTACAAGATACCATACCCAGCAGGTGTCAGAGGCCATCACGAACCCGCAGCATCAAACGATCACACCAATTGTATTCCGCTCGGGCAGATCCCAGCGGATGGTATGGGAGCACCAGCTGGGACGCCGCTCTCCAAGCCTTGTCATCCTGACCAAGAGCTGGAAGGGCATATATCCAGGATGGATCTCGAGGAAGTTGACTGGGAACGCTTGTGTTGGGGGTTTGATGTTCCCTTTATTTGACGGAACTAAAAATGGCATACCCAAGGGAGTCAACTGCACAATAGAATAAGGGAACATAGACCGGATACAGGGGTGGTTGGTTTATGACATTGGTCTTAAGAACAATTTAATGCTTTCTTTTAATGTCCGTATAAAGGAAAATACATAATAAGCAAATAGGTAGTACCCAGGGGATTAGGTAAGCTAGTTACGCAACCCCTCTATTCATCACAGAGGGGGCATCATAACCTATAACTACGTCACTGCTATAACCGCCTCGNTACCCAGGGGATTAGGTAAGCTAGTTACGCAACCCCTCTATTCATCACAGAGGGGGCATCATAACCTATAACTACGTCACTGCTATAACCGCCTCGTATACCGTAATTGCCTTATTTCTCTATGAATTAAAGTCCAAATAGCTTTAAATTAAAGCCTAACTTTATTTTTAATTAAAATTAACTATGCCTCGATTTTTAAGCAAAGAAAGCACTACTATAGCGCATACGATGTATACGTATCTATCCGGGGCGTCTACGCTACTAATAACTTAGGCGAACCCCTCCCTAGGCAAATATAGCATTAGTGATACCGCCGCGCTTTACCACGTAAATACCGGCCTAACTAAGAAATATATATATCTATTAAAAACTAAGAAATTACTGCCTTTTAACTCCAAAGGAGGGACTCTATCGGCGCTAACTAGGCCAAAAGAATAGGCTTTAGTAACCTTTATCCGTTTAGTTAAAAGTAGCGCTTTTATTATATTAAAAACCTCTATCTATAACTATGCTAATTTCCTTCGGGGATACTAATTTAATAACCCATAGCCTCTTATATTAATATCATAGGTATAGAGGTTTAAAAAGCGTTATCTAGAGCTTTAATATAAATCCCCAAAGGTCTAAGAAATTACCTATATCACTGCCGAGATAGATATATAATACATTAATAATTAGTTTAAGGAATTTAATGCCCTAATAAGCACTCTTAGTATCTAAAAGTGTAATCTTTAGAACTTTAATGAGATCCCCTTATAAATTAAGTAGATAAATAGTAGCCTAAAGCTCTTTTCTACCTAGATAAAATAAAATATATAGATAACTATCTTTTAGCCTGGGAATAAAGAGTCTTTAATGTCTATTAATACCGCTAGCGTAGCTAAGAGGTTAATTCCTTTATTCCTAATACTTAAGGCGAAGATATTATTAGAGGAATATATATGTACTAATATTAACGAGCATATTATCCTTATATTCATAGATATAGGTTATAATAACTCTTATCAATCTATCTAATAGCTATAATACTTTAACCGCTATTCCTTTGCCATTAGCAAAACCTTCGCTAGATCCTCTATTAAGGAGTGGTTTAATTACCTAATGACTATTATGAAGTCCTAATTTAACGAGGAATATACATTTAAACCTTATTACTAAGTCAAGAAGGCCCCGACCTTATACTGGCTCCTATTAATAGACTCCTTTTCCGCTTATAAGGATCCTAAATTTATCTAGTATTATAAAATATTTAATATTATCCCGTATTGCCTCCTAAGTCACCTTAGTTATCATCTATAACCTCTTAATATTAGTATCTATTAATACCTTAAAAATAAACAAAAATGTACTCTTAGGGACTTTATAATAGCCAGCGGTATATAGATCTCTCAATTTGACTTTCTAAACTAGTAGAATTATATATATATATAGCCGCATTTAAGGCCTATTATATATATATTAGCTATAAAAAGTCAAGTATCTTCCCTATTAACCCAGAAGTCATCCTAGGCCCGCTACGCTAATACGCTAAAAAATAATAAAAGCCTCTATTCTTAGTAACTTTAAATAAGGATAAGGTAACTCCGAGGAGAGTTAAAAAGTAACTCTTTAATCTCTTTATTTAAAGGTCTATATCCCTCCTTAATATACTAATATAGAAGGTTATCTAGAGCGCTAAAGCATATATTAATCTCGCTATTATAACGCAAAAGTTATATAAGAATATTATTAAATTATAGAAAGAGCATATATAACTCGAGGGACGCCATATATAAAGTCGACGCTAAATTAAGGGCATTAAAGATGGTGCTTTTATTATAGGAGAGTTAAAGCATATAGTTAAAGCACGAGAGGAAAAGTAGCGGAGACTAGAGTCTAAGAAACTAACTCGGCAATAGAATAATTTCCTTTATAACCTTCGTGACGATAGCTAGCCGCGTCTCCGTGGCGGCATGGCCGTAAAAGCAAAGAAGGAAAAGGCGGCCATAGAAGCAGCCGCGATAGCTTCATAAGAGGCTAATCGCCAGAGAATAATATCTAAGACGGAAAAGGAGACCTTAGAGAATCGTAGGCGCCTTTAGATTAAAGGTAATAAGGAAAAACGGGACTTCTAGCATCGAATTTAGGGTTAGCATATTCTTAAAGCTATTCCCGAGGCCGCCGACTATTTAGCTAACCTTAACAAGGCTATAGCCTTGCGAGAGGCGGCAGCTTTGCGAGGTTAGCTAGATAATATACCTAAAGATATACTCTCGGTATTATTAAGAGACTTAATGCCGCTATTGCTTGGCAACGAGGAAGAGGATTATGACGATATTAAGGTTATTATAAACACACAGATCGAAGGATTTATATAAGCCGCTTTAACGGCTAGAAGCAGGGATTATTCGCCTAGAAATAGCAATCAAGAAGAAGATCTATTACGCCGAGAAGATTAGGGCGGATTCGGCTATAATCGCGTGCCTAATAACTACTCGGATGACGAGAGGGTCGAGGCGTACATTATGGTAGCCGGGATGACAATTCCCGTGCCGCCGTCGCGGGCCCGAGACTAGGCATTATATTCACTTATATATAATAATATGGGAATAGCCTCAAGAAGGCTCAAATTGATAGAATTAATTAATTAGATTAAGCGCTATTTATTAATAACCTTTTTATTGAAATTAGGCTTTATTTAGTGGAGAAATAAGGCAATTACGGTATGCGAGGCGGTTACAGCAGTGACGCAGTTATAGGTTGTGATGCCCCCTCTGTGATGAACAGAGGGGCGGCCTATCATTAGTCAGCCCCCTGGGTAATTGTTAACCTTTAATCGCGTCCCGCTAGGATACCTCTATTGAGTTGGGGGAAACGTGCGCTAGGCCGTTTTGGGCCATCAGACGTTTTTCTTTGTACGTAGATAAAGGGTCAAGGGCAGGTTTGCCTTTCGACCATCATCATCTTCTTCAGAGGTCATAACGAGAAAGGGGAGCTCTTGAGCTTTCTTTCTCGCGGTAACCTTCATTGCTATTAATTAATCAATTGCCCTTATTATTTTCTATGATATTCAGTTCACAAGAAAGTACGTGAAATCCCCCTTTCGAACAAGTACGAAAAGAAGACTACGGCGCTCGTTTCTGGCTGTGGTTTAGTGTGTTCTGTTCCTCCAATAAATTTTGTGCCCCCACACAGGACGAATCTCTGATCAAAAGAGGCGTCTTCTGCCGCGGCTCTTAGCTAGTCATCCTTTTATCTTTACCTTTGAATTTGACCTCCTTTTCTTTTGCTTATTAAGCAGCCCTCGCGGCTTAATTGGCTGTGGGTGGCTGTGTTACATTTTCCCTAAGAAAATCTGCTATACTTAGATAAACCTATATATATAATACATAATATTAGATAAACCAACCACCTATATAAGAAGATAAAAGGATCTCTAGATAACTATTATTAAACTTCATAATTCGAGAAATCGTATTTCTGACCACGTAGTCTGTAGAGAGTTAAATATTAAAGAGAAGGGGTATAGGACCCTCACGTGATAGAAGACGTGACAGTAAGCGTGACAATGCACGTGATGACCCACATGTCTCCCTTTCACGCACCGTCAGGCAATATTGGTCTTCCGTAAGCTACAAGTGCTCAAATTAAACAACATTCAGCGACAAACAATATGACCGTGTCCATTCTGACAGCTTATTTACTATCTATCTGCAGATGCAACTTGATCCATATCAAGCCATCATGACTTGACCGACAACTTGCGCAACAACTAGCTAGATCGCGAAAAAATCCCTTCGTCCTTTATCTTCCGTCTTTACCTCAACTGACTAGACTTGAGGCGGAGGATATGGCCATAGCGATGCACAATAGCAATCAAGATCATGCTCGCACCAACAATCGCCGCCTGCGTTCCGAAACTTGCGTCGTACCCAACCTTAGATCCCCAAGGCTCCTGAAAGTAGCCGACACTAAAACCACTCATCGCTCGAGCAATGTTGGTCCAGCCGGAGACTTCTGCAGGAGCAGAAGGGTATGAATCCAAGACATATGCCGTCACGGCAACCGAGGTGGTCATGATGCCAAAGCTGTGCATTCCCCATCCTATACTGACCGCAGCCACAGAGAGGTGGTGGTGCAAGGCTTGTCCGAGCAGGACCAAGCCAGCTATCATGAACAAGGCGGATATGTATATGGTGACCAGCCGGGCTTCGGGTTCAAACACGCCCTTGTGCTTTCGGACGTAGCGTCGAGCAACGTAATCGTTGAAATAGTGACCAAAGACTTCGCCAAAGAGCACACCAACAATCGGGGAAAAGTAAAGGTATCCAAGTCCGTAGTAGGAGTAGCCATAACCACCCGCCTCTCTTGGAATTGCGAAGAGGATGGCTGTCGTGATATTGATACCGATTGCCCAAGCGAAGCAGAGCAGGCTGGTGACTATGGTTAGCGCTTGTAAGTGCAATAAGAGAGAAAGTCGAGACTGACTAGGCAAACAGGACGAGCAAGAGAACAGGCTTAAACAAAGTCAAGAAGAATCTCTTGAAGGAATCGTAGGCAGTCTCGTAGTATGTAGAATGATGTCGCAATTGCCAGACACCAGTGAGTCGGAGCATCCTGGAACCAAAGCCCTGGCCACGAGATGGCTGCTTTGAGGTAGGTATATCACGATTATACCAAGTCTCATCAAGGAAGGCGATAATGAGGATCAGATCAATGCCGACGACTCCCACACCAAGCCAGAATACGTCCTGCCACTTGTGCGTGCCGCCCACAACAAAGTTGCTAAGTAGCGGGCCCAAGTACGGAGACGTAATGTACATGAGTGCCCAGAGGCCAATTTTTCGGGCTCGCTCATGGAAGAAGAAAATGTCTTTGATGAATGCAACGGCGATTGTTTGACCAGATGTAAGGAATAGCCCCGACATAGCTCGCATGGCGTAGAAGCAGGGAAAGTTGGGAGACACTGCGGTGATGATCGAGAAGACTAGGCCGAAGAATGTGGACCAGAACAAGGTGGGAGCTCGTCCAATGAAGGAAGTCATGGGAACCCAGATTATGCCTCCCACTGCCCTAGAAAGTGATGACCTGTTGGCATGCATCCCGAGAAAACCTTTTGGGGGAGAAACATGTACTTACATCATCAAGACGCTGATGCTGTTGGTTTGGTTGATGGTGCCAACAGATTTGTGCCACTCAACCGCCTGCAAGATGATAGGAGCGCTGCCAGATGCAGATGCAAAGTCGGCAGTGAGGGCAGCCCAGGCCACTGTGAAAAGGATAAGGTGCTTCTTGCGGGAGGACCAATTCAACGGATCGCCCATGTCATCCGTTGGCTGAGGCAGCAGCACAGTCTAGGGAGAAGCATTGAACGTCAGAAGAAAGATGCTAGTGTCTTACAAGGATCAAGCACTTACATGTCCATCTTTGGCAAGCTGAAGAGAGGTTCCATCAGGACCCTCCACGTCCAGAAGCACTCCAGCCTCTGCACGAGCCTCCAGTGGGAATGCATCAACCCCAGAAAGCCCCTCGGGCTTCTCGGTGTGCGATACATGGTCTGCGTGTGGCTTCTCCATGACCTGTGATCTGTGCGTGAAATAAGCTATAATCAACAACTGTGCAGCGAGTCAAAGAAAACTACTGCTCATCGTTGGAACTGGCCAGAAGGCTTATTCAAATACAACTTCTCCAAGGACAGCTTGAGGGTTCAGAACAAAGCCAAGACCTAGTTCCGAAATTGCGAATCCGGGGCCCCGTGGGGAAAGATGATGTACTGCGGAGTAAGCGTAGTTGATGGCGGACTTGCTGGGTGTTCTAAGCCACTCCTGAAATTCCGCAAGGCGTCGCTTACATGGCACCCTGGCTCGAACCAAGCTAGACTGGCCGAGGCCTTGCCAGTGGCGAGGCTAACCACTTTGTGGTAATCAGCTGTGTCTCCAAAGAGGTCACTAGACCAAGACTTCCAAGCCTTGCAAACATGTTGCCCCTCATGGCTCACACTCGAATCGAATTGATGCCCTGCCACGCCAGTATAACTACCGATGTGATGATGTGTATTGACCAAATATAATTATTACGTATAATGATTTTCACGTCTACTTACATCTCCAAGCCTTGAGAGAGTTTCATGATCAAGCCACTGGACATTGCTTAGAGAGATTTGAAGGGAAAGACCCCTGGCGGTCACATATCACACAAGGGGAAAATGAAGCCCTGACTGGGAAGGTAAATAAACTTTCATGCGGAATTAGAATTCCGTCTCATGCCGATGTCTTGATAGGAATTCCCGGAATAGTTGTCCCTGACGGATCACTTGCGACCTGGAGCGCAATCGACGAGAATGCTTGGTGCTTCACCGGACCAAATGGCTTGATTGCGCTGCTGTCCGTGTACCGGCGTAAAGATCTTGGGCCGAATAGCAGCAATATCTGTAACTTCCTTTCCCAGAGAAAGGGGGTGGGATTGGATGCGTACTCCGACAACCAGCAGAGTCAAACACAATTCCAGATGGCAAGATCTTATGTTGACCGCTTCATTGACTTCTTTCTGTAACATAAAGTGATGACTCGTCACTACGGCTTGCTTCGAGTGATGATTGAATCAAAGTGGAAGTCATGACATTTCAAGCAGTTGACTGTGCCAGCACGTTCTCATGGATGTAAATCATGTAATAATTCAAAACTGCAAGACAAGACAAGAACTAAAGCGTGGAAAATTGATTCTCAAAAGAATAAAATATCTGCGAGTGCCTGTTCAAGGCAAAACAAACTCATATTAGAGCAGCCCCTCACATCTCTGATGAAAGGTCACTGCTCTGAAGTTCGTTCGGGGCACCGTTGTGTTTGACACCATTCTCATATGTGCCGTTCTCTGGCTTGCCCTTAGGAGAGCTGAGGACAGCATCTCTGGGGTGAGGTAGAAGGGCGGACCGCTTGCGCAACTCGGCCGCCGTTTGACAAATATCCGACCGCGGAAGAACACCAGCGTTCTCGAATGACTGGAAGGCCTCAATATAGGTGTCGTAGGTATCATCATACCTCTGCCACCCAAACTTGCGAGCCTTGGATACAGAGCTAATGGTGCACCAGGCCTTGCCGACGGCCCAGTCAAAGAAGTCCCAAGTGCCCCAATCGTAGGCCTCGAGTTGACCACCGTGCTTAGCCACAACTCTCGCCCACACCTCCTTCTTGTCCTTTGACCACTCAGTCATGAGAAAGTTGTTGGCCATGCGAAGCTCATCTCCCTTTGCCGCCCATTCGGTGAACTCCGGAACCTTTGCATATTTATTAGCAACGGACTCCGGTTGAAACATCTCGTCACAGTGTAGCCCTACCTCGATGCCAAAGTGTCGTCCGATCTTTGTCCAGACATGCTTCCACACAAAGACATCACCGTTTGCGTGGTTGAACGCCTCGTTCTTTGCGTGCTCGGTTGTTACAGCCCACACGCTCATGTCTGCGATACTGGGTGCGTAAGATGAATCTTCGACACAATAATTGTAGAAAAACTTGTTCCCTGGAAAAACAGGGGGTTGTCCCATTTCACGGCAGCATAGCATGTAAAGAGCCAAAGTCAGCGCCATGGACATGCCGTTTCCTATGAGAAGGGTTAGCACGAGGCAGCGCAAAAGAAAAGAATGCAAACCTGATGGCGTGAATCCTATGATGCCGTTGGGGCGGATGATGTTCCAGTCCCACGACCGCTTGGCAGCCAAGCTGAAGAGGAAATCTTCCTGTGGATAGTAAAAGTTTTCCCCATGGTCCTCATATCGTTCCATCTCCTCGTGAAGGGGAACTTCACGAGGCCCAAGGTGGGCACCGTAATACTAGCAGCTAGTTAGCAAGACATGGAGGCCCACAGCCTTGAAGAAATGACGTACTTTGCCGCCGGTTTGGAGACAGACGCGCTGCAGAGAGCTGGCAGCGACAATGTCAATGGCAACGAGAAAGTTGTGAAACAAGGGGATGTTGCTCTCCCTCAGCTTGGTGAAGTCCGCGGTATGAACGTAGGAGGCGAAGAATGCATGCGTGACATCGTGACACAGAGGTGCCATCTTCTCGATCAACTCCTCAACAGGCCTCAGGAAGTCGAGAGCAATGAACCGGACCCGGTGATCTTGCCAGAAGTTATGCGTCGGAGTTCGCCGCGACGTGATGATGATCTTGGACCTGTTTCCCCACGCCGTCAGCAAAGTCGATGTATCGTTTTATTAGGAGCGCGGACAGACCATTCGGACTCGGGCTTGCGGATCAGATTCTCGATGATGGCGTTTCCAGTAATGCCATTGGCACCTGTAATGAAGGCGACTTTTCCGCGAGGAGGAGCCATGACTGGTGTTTAAGTTGTGAGTGGTGTGTGAGGAGTGCGAAGTGTCCAGGTTATGAGAGGTGTCTAACAATATTGGGGTATGAGCAAGTGACGATACCTGCAGTATTTGAGTGACACGAATTCTTATTTACCTATGTTTTTTTCATTTGAGTACAGAGAGTGGCCGGGAGTATTCCGCAGAGGACGAATAGCCGGAAATTGCACCAGTTTCGGAATTGCAACGTCTTGCAGGTGAGAGAGGGGGCTAGCAGCCCGGGCACGGAATACCGTCGGGTGAACCAGCTAGTGCAAAGCTCAGGCAGGCTCCAACATCTCCATCGAAATACGAAATGGATTAGGCTCTGGTTGTGGTTGCAAGGTGAGCATCATCGTGTTGGCTTGCCAATGGCCGAGAACAAGGCCCATGCAAGCAAGCCGACATCTTACCCATAGCAGTGGAAATAGAAAATTTGGGGATGATTACTTCTGAAACACTCGTGAAATTTTTTCCTTTATCTCAACAGTAATCTATAACAGCAGAGAAGGATGAATTGCCATTCAAAGCTGGTGGGAAGGGAAATAGCAGTGTAGTCAAACTCCTACGAATGGGATACGTCCCGGGTGTATCCTGCCCAAGTTCTCTTACTACGTTGGGGGATAGACGTTGGGTATCATCGCAAATGGAACAACGGCAGATATCTACGGGACAGGATCATGTGTTAGATGGTGCCCTGCTGATGGGCTTATTTCAGCCAATTACCTCACTGCACACAAAGCCAGACAAAGTATCTTTGTGTGTTTTCATATTAATTATTTAATGCAGCTCGTTAGTCTAGTATAAAGCCTTTTGTGCTGTTCAAGAATGAGAATGGTAAGAACCGTTTGAGGTCCGAGACGAAGGAAGCTAGGGAGCCAGCCTTTGAGCATGAAACAGGCCCCTCAGTTAATGCCGATTGTCTGAGGGCAAGCCGGACTGATTTTCCCCCTGTTGAATTCATTTTACGAGTTTTGATGACATCGATGGACGAGCAAACGGTGGTTGCCGTGACACCCGTCATCAGAGAAGCGACAAGATGCGTTTTCGTGCCATCTTTCATAGATAATGTGCGTAAACGAGAGGCCTTGAAGAAGTCGTAAGATGCCAACTGCGAAGAGTTCATGAGGGTCGCGTGAACCGAATTGGTGCCCACGCCGCGGAAAGAGAGTCCAGGCCCTCGGCTTTGACGATTTGCAGCATGCCATCGAAAACATGGTTATAGCACCTCTGATCTGCAAGATATCTTGACATAAAAGCTTGCATCCGGACCTTTACAACGTTTGCGGGATTACCGGCAACACCGTCCATGAGTCCCGACAGGGCAGAGAGCGGAATCAAGAGCAGATGCAATGGAGTGCCGGCATCTCCGGCTGTGTGAAGTCGAACTTTGAGGTTTTAGTAAACCCAAGCCAAACAGCTGAGTAAGTAAGTTGGCGAAGTAGAGCAGCGGCGTAAAGCTCCCGATAGCCCTCAGTATTGATGATGTTAACAGGTACTCCGACCATTGATGCACGCCCTCGAGAGAGCGCTGGCTGAGATGTCCTTTGACTATTTCGTGTATTAGTGGTGTAGTTAATGAACTCCAAGTACAGTCTCGCAACCAATCCAAGTCGAGCGGATGTGTGAGCAGTGTTGCTATAGAACTAGCGCTCCCCCAACCAGAAGGGAAAGCTCTACGTAGCCACCAACAGGCTCAGACGGGAGATGTACCAGAGATACCAGTCACATTGTTGCCCTTTGTCTTCATGGGCTGGTCTCTGGACTTGGAGTTCTGGGTCCTTTGCTGTCTCTATGGTTAGCTGGTGGTGGCCTCGCCTACCAACTATCAGATGTTCGCCTCATCGAAACCATATCACAGCGGGCAGATGGCCCGTACAGGCACTAGAGCAATTGATTCGAAATCTGGTTGGTAGAGAATGGTCAACAGCAGACATCTGAGCATCCGGGGACTCATGGGCCACTAGTGTGGCTCGCCTGGCCGGTTTCTATCAACATGTTCCGAAAACCCGAAAACCCGGTCCCGGACATTGGTGCTCTCCCGCTTTTCGTTTCTCCAGTCATCTCCACACTGAAATCGCTACCATGCCGAGACTACTTGGTCCTCAAAGGCTTGATATGCTGCATCACCAACCCACATAGTTCCGGGGTGTAGAGAAGATGTCGGGTGGGATAGTAGCCGACAAAGCATTGTGGAAAAGAATTAATGAGGTGGTTCGCAAGTTCCAAGCGAATGAATAACTGGAATATTGCGACTTCTTCTGTATCAAGAAGTAATTCCAGATGCCCTAGTTCAATTAATGCCCAGCGAGTCTACCACCGTTGATTCGAAGACATTCTCACTGCCATGATTGAATAGCTCAAATTGATAGTTTATTGTTGTCTATGACCACTGTTATCTATTAAATTTGTTCCCGGAATGCTGTGCACAACCACTAAGTATCAAGGCCCTTCTGGGCTCCTGGCTGGCTGGTTAGCAAGTGGAAATTCCTCAACACCAATGAAAGAATATCTCCACTCCATAACCCTCGTGATTTCTCTAACCACGGCAATATCACACGGCTACCAACACGGATCCCCATCTCTATCTACTTGGAAGTGAGGGGCGTACGCCGCCTTCAAAAAACGGGGTATCTACATTCGGTTGCGCCGGAATTACATGGTGATTCTTTCCGGAACGACAGACATATCATCCTTGCAGCAACCAGCTTCCGTCAGTTAACTATCTTCAGCCCCTTACCATCGTTCAAAGGCGGTTGAGTTTCCTCTTTTAATAGGTCTAAATCGGCACGCTTATACAAGGGTCACGCTGCTGTCGTTGCCTGCTGAATCACGATTCACCATCCATCGCCTCCAAGTCGCACACCCCAAAGTAAGAACAAGCTTTAGTCCCCGCTCACATACATCTGATCTCTTGTGCTAACTGTCATTTTGTTTCAAGAATCAAAAATGCAAGAGATTGAAACTGATGTTCTTGTCGTGGGAGCCGGCGTGGTTGGCCTCTCCTTCGCGGCTATGCTGGCTTCCCAGGGAGTGCGGGTGTTTGCAATCGCGAAACACAGCGGTACCTCGCCGTCACCACGTGCCCATGTCACCAACCAGAGGACCATGGAGATCTTTCGGGAGATGGGTCTTGAGCAGCGTGTCAAGGTGGCTGGGACTTGCCTGGCGGATGTAGGCAGCCTTGTCATGGCCACCAGCCTGACGGGGATGGAGATTGGACGCTACAGCTGTTACGGAGGTGGTGATCATCAGCTCACTGACTTTGCAAAGGCCAGTCCCTGTCAGATGTGGAATACGGCCCAGAATCTACTTGAGCCGATCCTGTTGGGCAAAGCACGAGAGAAGGGAGCCGACATCCGCTTCTATCACGAACTGATCGACATTGAACAGTCAGATGAGGGAGTGGTTGGCCGAGTACGCGAGCGGACAAGCCAAGGCGAGTATACCGTCCGCGCTCGGTACGCTATCGGCGCAGATGGAGCCCGCTCGTTCGTAGCCGAGAAAGTCGGCTTCGGCTTCATCGGCGAGCCCGGGCTGATGTGTATGCTGAGCTCGTGGGTGGAGATGGACCTGACCCCTTATGTCGCCCATCGGCCAGCATGCATTTATTGGATGCTACAGCCAGGAGATGAATACTGGGTCGGCTCAGGTACCTGTATCCTGAAGAGACCGTGGGATGAATGGGTGGTGAACCGACAGTACAACGCAGCAGACGGAGAGCCTGACATGAGCGACGAATCTATCATTGCACACGCCCGGGGCGTCTTGGGCATTCCCGAATCACTTCCAGTCCGTGTCAAGCACAAGGGCAAGTGGCAAGTCAACCACGTCGTGGCAAAGGAGTATCGACGTGGACGCATATTTCTTGCAGGCGATGCTGCCCATCGCCATCCGCCTTCTAGTGGATTGGGAAGCAATACATGTGTGCAAGATGCGTACAACATGTCGTGGAAGCTGGCTATGGTCATCAAGGGGCAAGCTGGCGAGGAGCTCCTCGAGAGCTACAACCAAGAGAGACAACCCGTCGGCAAACAGGTTGTCGACCACGCCATCTCAACTCTCCACGACATGGCCGCGCTCCCCAAGGCACTGGGTTTCGTGCGAGGACAGTCACGGGCGGAAGGCTTTGCCTCGCTGGAGGAGCTCTTTTCAGACGCTGACGGTGCAGCCGAGCGTCGTGCATTGATGCGGCAACAAATCGACGTTGGAAATCGCCGCTCAAATGCCCTGGGCGTGCAATTGGGTCATCGCTACCAAAACTCGTGTGCCGTGGTTGACGATGGAACACCCTTCCCAGCCCATCAGCGCGACCCAGTTCTTTACTACGAGGCGACAACCCACCCAGGCGCCTACCTGCCTCACGCTTGGCTGGAGCGTGAGAAGAGGCGTATTTCAATCTTGGACATCTTTGAGCATGGAAGCTTCGGCCTTGTGGTTGGTATCGGCGGTAAACCTTGGGAAGCCGCAGCTGCTACGGTAAGTAGTGAGCTGGGCATCGCGCTGCCTGTCTACTACGTTGGATATCGTTGCACTTACGACGATGTCCTTGGTGAGTGGGCTGGCCGACGTGAGATAACTGACCGCGGTGTCCTGCTTGTTCGACCGGATCGTCACATTGGCTGGCGCTCTGCTGATCGGCCTCAAGATCCGACAGCAGCACTACGCTCAGCCTTTTGTCATATTCTCTCGCGCCGAATGTAAGAGTTCAACCTGACAGCGTGCTGATCAAGTATCATCGGATGGGGTCTGATGGAAAGGGCACCCGAATTGGAGAGTGGCGGGTGTGCCTTCAGTATAGATAGTATATTGATTGGAATTATTCGCTGGTAAAATGCTGCACAGCCGTGATACGACAGTATCGGGTATCCTTGTTAGGAAGTGCCGTCATCACTTCATGACACCTCTTGGCATGTAGGTACACGGCTTACTGTCAACAGGGGGTGCTTCCCCAGGTCCTCAGGATATCAAACTTGGTTAGGGAGAGTTGGTGATTCATCATGACAAGGCTGCATAAAAGGTTTCCACCAGGCTGAAGACTATAGCCCTAGAGGCTTGAGAGAAATGAGGGAATTGGGTCTTCTCGGCTCAACGATCCCAACTCACTGACGCACCGAAGTAGCTAGCATGGCTGTAGGACTCATTACCGCTTTGTTTCTCACAGGGACGAACGAATAATCTTTATATCTCAATTATTGCAAAGTACCTAGCCTACCATGCCTCATCTGATAGGCATGGCTCGAAGCCATCACCCCTTCAGTGCCTTCTGAATCTCCTGAGAAAGGGCATCTACATCAAAAGTACCAATAGGGCGACCTGCCCATTCAGTAATTGTTGCGATAACTCCCAGAACGCTCTTGACGCATGCAACCGAGTTCCCAATTCCCAGTGTAGCTTTGATGTGGCTCTTTGTCTGTCGAGTGGCCCCCAATGCCGCTATAGAGGCTGCAATGATCAAGTGCGACTGCTGAGGCTGGAAAACCTCTTCGTTGGCTTTTGAGATGAGATAACCCCATGTAACAACTGTTGAGCAGGTGACTAGAGCGGTCAGGTCAGTCAAGCGACGCCTTAATAATCATGCACGGCGGCCAACTTACACAAGTCTGTAAAGTATTTGTCCATCAAACTGAAGATGTCTGAGTTACCAACTCCGCTGTAGATCCGGGAGCGAAGTTCGCGGCCCTTTTTGACATCGTCCTCATCGACTGTGGTCTTCCGGAGAACTCGGGTCGAGGCATACGCAGGTCCTTTTCGCTGCACAACGCCAATCATGCCATAGCATGCGGGAATGCAGGTCGGCATTCCAATGTATGGGAAGACGATGGTGATGGCTTCTCTCAGGCAAAGAAAGGTCTTTTCCGATATCTCTGTAGTTGAATCGAATGTGATATCGTCAAAGAACCTCCCGACAACGTCTGCGCGGCCAACGGCACAACATGCTGCAGCCTATTGAACTCGACAGTTAGTGATCTCCTGTGTATAGGGCCGGATAGTAGTAGTTTGCAAATCAGCACTCACAATGATTGCATGGCTGTAGCTCCGTAGCTCGGGGTGAGAGGTGGCCAACTTGGAGTTGAGGCCTAAAAAGAGGTCTCTATCGTACGGTCGTGCCTCAGCCTTGACATTAGTGGAGACGTACTTTTTGTCCCATGCGGACATGAACGAATCCGTATCCCAATCAAACATCTTGTGTCGCTTATGTTGAAGAGTTTGGGTCAAGCAGGGACTGTTCGCTCAAGCGTGGAAGAGCAGCTGGTACTTCAAGAGAAGGCAGCATTTAGCATATACGGCAGTATTCCGAGGTTACCTGAGTCTGGCCAAGTGCCTGGGTGTTAAGGTGAGGGGGGTTCTTGCTGCCTCGTTCCGGAATGGTGGCGGATTTTCGGTAGTAATTCCGATCATGACAATGACGAGTGCGGAGGAGCTTGTAATTGACAAACGGCATGTCATAATGCCTATTGATGTTCGGATCCTCTAGAGATTCTTCGAAATTGTTTTACAATCCAAGTAGAAATCTCTGAAAGTCTCTGGTGTGGATTGACCTCATTATGCCAAGTCATGCCATTCGCCCAAGAGGCAGACTCAGGCAGTGTGCATACTGCGATCGTGTGTTTACTAAAGAGGAGCATCTAAGACGCCACCAGAGAGCACGTATGCTGAACCAATTCCTTTAGGGTGCTACATGCTTGGGATCGTGGCTAACGCAGCCGCAGACACGGGTGAGAAGCCCTTCAAATGCCACACTTGTGGGAAAAGTTACGCCAGGAGGTGAGTATCGTAATTACGCTCTGCTGTGAGTGATATGGGAAATAGGCGCTGACCCATGTGCAAAGTGACGTCCTTTTCCGTCATCTACAAACCCATTCTCCGGAGGCTGATATCAGCCACCGGTACGTGGAGGCGTCCAAGGGCGAACGTCCCAGAGATCAAACCAGACGGCAATCGCTTGATGCCACTGCCAAAGGCTGTGGTATCTCGACCAGAGGCAACGAAATCTCCATATCGACGCCTGCGCCACGATCTAAGGCGACACCCAGCACACCGCTCCTCAGAAACCACCAGCAGCCCTCTCATGCTCAGTCTTTACCATCGGATGTTCCCTCTCCAACTCTGGTAACATTTCATCAACAATCACCATCACAGACTATGGCCGATCCAGACATAGACACGATGATGCTTTCTGCTGAGCCCCAGAGACCAGATGTTTTACTTGAGGATAGTCTGAGTGGAGTTATATTCGAGGATGGCCACATCATGCAACTAGTACCTGATCTTATCCCCAACGGTGTGGCTGGCTCCGAAGCCAGCGCCGAGAGCTCAAACGATCGGTGTGCTCCGGACCCCTTTCATATCCTCCATGTTGGTAAGCCGGAATCCCCGCGCCAACATATGATTCAAAGTCAAGCAACGAGGTCGATACAAGATGTGGAAAGCAACCAACGGGAGAGGCCAGTAGACCCTTTGCCCTTTGAGATTTCCCAGGTGCTCGAGTCGCAACTTGATATCGAGCTTGAGTCAGCTTTTCAGCTTGCAGGGAATAGCCAACAAGATTGTTCTCGCGATAATGAAGATTTTGAAATGTTTTCGTTCGGTGAAGGGCACGTATCTCTATCCAGCGACTTTCAGTTGAGTTTCAACGTGATGGAGTCAATGGGCTACCCCGACTTCACAAGTTCCGCATTACCATTATCGATATCTTCTCCTAGCAACAAGGTCGTCGACAGCGAAACAACCAACAGAAGTCCGATGCTCTTTTCTCCGGGGCGAGTGCGACAGATCCAACGCGTATGGTCCAGGCAAACGCCCAAGATGGCACCTCGTCTTATAGGGCGTCTGTGGAAAGAAGTCGTTCATCACAAGGCAGAAAACATTTTTACAACACCGCAGGATCCCAGCCGCGATTACACAGCTTCTACGACGACTAACAACCGCCGTCTATCGCGTTATATGGACGAACAATGCAGGAGTCGCCTGATGAGGTACTGCAAAGAACTCGAGGCCTCCTCCAATCCGTCAACTCCCACGCCAGACTCTACGTTTCCTGTTGTAGAGATTCTCAACTCCAGTTTGGACTTTTTCTTTCAGTTTTTTCATCCAATCTTGCCTTTCATGCACAAGAGCACATTTGATGCAGGAAATACTCCAAGTTCGCTCTTGCTTGCAATGTGCCTGGTTGGCCTCTCTTATTTAGACCGGACGCGTACGAGAGCCTTTATCAGTCGATACCTTCAGGTACTTTCTCTTTGCCTCCTATCAATGTCTAAAATCCAAGTGCTGATTGACTCTTTAGAAATTGATGGGTGCCTGTCTTGCCGACCTGGCATACCGGGCTGTCGGCCAATGTGCGCCATCCGAGCTACTCGCAACTCTTGCATCCATGTTGATCGTGGCGTATCTCGCTCTAGGATTTCGTGTATGGGATTCCTGCGCATGGATTTGCTTCCTGCCCCATATTGAACTCCCACTGACAAAGCCAGGATGAAATCGATGAGTGTCAGGCACAGATGATTTGTGCAGAGATGCTTCGCGTAAGCCATGACAAAGTGTCGCACTGTACTCTACAGATGACTGAATGAGCTTTCTGTAACTAGATCGCGGACAGACAGGGCCTCTTTGCAGCAAATGAAGGTGACGATCCAGCCGCTGAGATTCGCCAGGTCCCTTCAGATTCGGGTGGCCTTTGGAAAGCCTGGGCACGGGTCGAGTCTATCAAGCGGTACGTTCCCTTCCTTTCTGAAGCCAGTCAACTAATGGGATGCAGTCTGATATTTTGTTTCACCTGGCTGGATATGGCATACGCCCGCCTCATGAAAACAGCTGGAGTGATCGATATAGACAATATGGAGCTTCATCTTCCATGCGATGATGAACTATTCGATGGTTCAACAACATCTGCAAGCTTTCTGCAAGCTATCCAACGGGGCGGACAGCTGACAATGCCGCGAATCAACATGTGCAATATCCATGCAACTTCACCATCGACCCTCAATAACAACTCGGCCCAGATCTTACTTCGCGCACTCTACCTCAAGGTTATGGCTACTCGCTCTAGGCTCTTGGAAAAGACTTGGCGTCCGGAGCTGCGTCAAGCAAGTCCCATCGAGGCGTTTGCTATGGATAGCAAGGCCAAGAGCATACTGTCCGATGTCCTTCTGCTACCGGCTACTCATGGAAGCATTCTGAGTGGCAGAAATCGAATGAATGCGCTAGGCTGGAACTATTTGTGCATAACGCTTACTGCGGATATAGACCTGCTCGAAACTGCTTCCGGTCGTGATGGCTTGGAGGCTGCTTCGGCAGCCCTGGTAAGTGTTGTGAAATGGTCCCGATCAACAAGCGCTCGAAGGGCAGTACTCCATGCAGCGCAAGTATTTGACATTTTGGATTCGTCACGGATCCGCGAATCACATCTCACTCGGCCTGACCTTGTTCTGTTTGTTTCAGCGCTGGTGATCAGCCAGTACGTTCTCGTATCTAGCCATAAGAATGTCCCGCCGGGTGCCCCCACATTCGAGCTGCTGCAAGACATCGACTGGGCCTTAATAAGAGATGAGGGCCTGGGAGCTGTCACGGGGCTTCTTCTCCCTAGTTCACCGTTAGAGCATGAACGAGCGCCAGCCATGTCGAATACACCACAAAGCTTCTTGCAGCAGGGAGGCCCAATATCCTTCGGCGGAGAATTTCAGAAATTTGGACATATAGCCGCAAGAAGAATGGCGAGAAAGTTCGCCCACTTGATGGATGGCTTCGGCAAATGGGACGGATGCAGCTATTCCCGGCTCCTGAGGGCCATGTGTGGGTTCGTGGGCGAGGATGATAGAGAATACTAGGTAAAGGCTTAAACAGGACTGACATTGGATATCTGAGATTGGACAACTTAGTTGAATCCGATCTTTACCAAACAAGAAATGTTCCAACTCTGTTCATCCCCCATGACAGCGACTAAGACTATTCCTTCCGTCCAAATTGCCCCTTGAGTTTGCCAGGATCAAAGTCTGAGTGCCTAGGAGCTCGAACCGTGCACGAAAAGACGCTCTTCAACCGGGATGAACGTCTTGTCGTGGGCCGGTGCACCAGTAGGCGTTCCGAAAACCAACTGTGCTTTCAATGACCACTGAGGCAAAACGCTCCACTGCCCAACGATTCTCTGATCGATAATGGGGTTAATATGTTGCAAGTTGCATCCCAGTCCCTCAAGACTGAGTGCCGTCCACATGTTAATGGCTTGCATTGCGTTATTGTGTTCAGAAAACTGCAGGAGATGCCACGTAAATCTCGGATTCTTCACCTGATATTCACGAATCACGTCTAGATCTTCAAAGAAAAGTATCTATCGAATATTAGAAACCGCCTGGCGGAAGGAGTTTGCGGGTCTTTGGAGGTGCATTCACCGTGCCGTATCCTGCCTGGCGCTGCAGTAATTTCTTCTCATACTCTTGATAGGTTGCCTCAGGCATGGTAGCCTTGAAGCAGTCTTTTGCAATCTCCCAGAACTTGACGTGCTCATCTCTCAAGAGAATGACCAATCGAGTAGCCTGGCAGTTGAAAGAGCTCGGCGTATGCTTGGCCACCTCGGAGGCGATCTCGACAATTCGAGCATCACTTATTGGGGACTTGGCCTCGAGTGAATAGCAGGTTCGACGGCTCTTGATCTCAGCAAGAAACTTGTCCGCCATTCTGTAAGGCTTGCAGAGCTGTTGAGGGTGGATTTGAACTCGCGAGGACTGATTAACAGCGATGAGGAAGAAAGTTAGATGTCTAAGGTCTCCTAAAAGCATTGATAACTCAACTCTCCCTGGGCCTAGAGGCCCCACCATTGATGCGGCCCCATGTTGCGGGTGCCCCATCTCTTTGGGTCCCCCACATTCTGGAGTGTGGTGCCCCATCTCGCCCTCTCTCATGGCCTCCTCTTGTACCACGCGCTATGGCGAGGATAACCACATAGACTAGACTCATGCTGAGTGTTAAGAGACTCTATATCTTCGTCGTTGTAGTTCCATGTGTCTCAAAGTTGCCTTGAAACCTCTTTGCTAGCACGCTCTTGAACACAAGCTTGTTGGAACTTCCTCAACGATACTAAAACCTTTCAGTATGGCGAAAACCATTCTCATCCTCGGTGCAACTGGCACTCAGGGTAAGTTGACCCCCGATAACCCAGCTTATCTCGCTCGGCTGATCCCTTCAGGCGGATCTGTTGCAAAGCTGCTGCTTCAGTATCCACAACAGTACCAAGTCCGATGCCTTACCCGAAACCCAGATTCAGACAAAGCGAGAGCCTTGGCTGCGCAGGGAGCCGAGCTGATCAAGGCGGACTTAACCATTCCTTCGACCTTGCCAGAGGCCTTCCATTATGTCTGGGGTGTCTTTGCTGTCACTGACTTCTATGATACGGTCGGTCACTTCGGATCAACATCCTGGATCACTTAGCTCACGTGTGAACCTTTTAGGCCGTCCTTGATGACCCTATGAGCGAGGAAAAACAGGGCCAGCATATTGTTGAAGCGGCAACGGCAGCAGGCGTTGAGTGCTTCTTATGGAGCACACTGCCAAGTTCCCGCGAGATCTCCGGGGGCAAATTTGTGACTCGATTGTACGAAGGTAAGACATTAACTCCCTGGAAAAGCGAGTGTGAACCAACCAATTACAGGCAAACAATCCGTCGACGCCGTTATCCGGGCAGCTGGCCTCAAGGGGTGCTTTATCCGGACTGGAAACTTTTATGAGAACATGATCTTGCGTAAATATGCCTCTTATGACAAGGACACCGATGTTATCACCATGACCCGACCCATCATTGGGCCCGATGCCGAACGTTGGTGGATTTCTCCCCGCAATAGAATTCAGATTGTTGATCAGAGCTCTAGTCACATCACTTTATGTCGAAAAGGATCTCTCGGCTGTCTGTAAGGCTGTCTTTGATCAGTGGGAGACGAAAAAGGCCAGTCTCGACGGCAAATATTTTCTCGCCAGCGGGGCCCGCGAGACCATGGGACAGATCAACGCCGTCCTCGAGAAAGGTTTGTTTCCTATGCTTAAGGCTAAAATCTACATGTACTAATGATGCAATTGAATCAGTCTCTGGGAAGAAGGTCATTTACAAGGTCAAGCCGACGTGTGGCATCCCAGATCGCGACATCATGCTGCAGTTGTACAACAACGTTGGCATGTACCCTGGAGTCGAAATCCCGCCTCCTGAGGTGCTTGAGCTAGGAGTGAAACTCCACAGCGCCGAGGATTTTATTAAGGAGAGACTGCTTCCACATCTTGGTATTTCGCCGGTGAATTAGGCAGGCTCGGCAGAGAAGGAGGCGATGGGTCACGGTCTTTAATCGCGAGTAGGGGTCAACATACAACGCAGTCTATCATTTGAGATCTTAGTCAATGGTGAATCTAGAACACAGCTCTGACTTTCTACACATGTGACATGCCATTGAAATTAGACAAAAGAATGAAGCCCAGGATGATACTTGCTGAATGGCGCAGCCCCTTAGACCCTCGAGCAGCTAGCCCGTAAAGCAGAAGCGGCCTCCGGTATGTGTCACCCTCCTGGTTTGAGAGGACTAAGCGAATGGGTCTGGACTCAGGAAGCACGAAACTCTATTCCATTCGACAAGGGGTATCCGGAAATTCCGTCCAGAATTCCGAATGCCCGAGGCCCGCAACCAATCCCCCCCATGCTTGACCAATCCTCCCTGATCTGGGGTAACGACTAGCTGCGCACTAATCCATGAAAAGCTGGGCAAGCGAGGTCAGCCTCCCACCCATCTTGAACGGCATGGAACGCCTTCGGACGCTAGTTGCGCCTCAACTCGCGGGGAAACGAGTTCGCGGGGAAGCGGGGAAGCGGATCCATCACGGCACGAAGGTGCAGTAAGCAGTCTTGATCTATTCCTTGCAACCTTGTGTTGCGCTGTAGGAACTGTCTGCCGAGGATCCGAATCCAGCTTCACTTCTCTCTGTATCCATCTGCGCCGCGCTTGCCACGCTTTATTCCCCTCTCTGTCATCCCTCAGCTTGGTCTCAACACAATGTCGTCGTCAGATGCCCAGGACCGTGGCGCCCGCAACGAAGACGGCGGCCAGGACCCCTCAGGGGCTCATGATGGGCCCGCTGTCGCGCCCTGTCATAACGAGAATGGAGACGAAAAGCGAGGCGATGTCGTCGAAGTCGCCACAGGTGCCAGTGCTGGTGCTGAGTCTCTTGAGAAACCGGAGCGTCCGGTAAAGAAGATGAAGAGGGGAAAATACATATCCAGAGCCTGGTATGTCAAACCTGTTGCTGCCGGTTGCCGCCGAACAACGTATTGATAGCCCTTGCCTAGCACTTCTTGTCAGCAACGCAAGATCAAGGTCAGTTCTTTTCTGCTCCCGACTCTCCCACCTTCAGTCACCCATGCTGACCTGTTGAGCGATATCAAGTGTGAAGGTGGAGATCCATGTCGCCAATGTTTAATAAAACAGCTACCATGTCTGTCGTCCGCCCCGAGAGGAAGTGGGCAGCAGGGTCGACGAGACTCTAGGGCGACTGCTGCAGAAATCCATGTCCAACCTGGAGTCGGACCATTTCCTAGCTCAGCTGAAAAGTAAGAGCTCTGCATCTAGCCCCAGATTGAACATATCAGCTCATGTATGATCAATATGATAGCACCATCAGCTCTGAGATCTTAGCTCGCTTGGACGCCGTAGAGCGTCACTTGCGTCTCATGCGACCGCCCGGCCCTGACTCGACCATTCCTCCTCTCAACCACATTTCCCCCGACGAGCAGCTCAAACATTCTCCTGCGAAACTTCAGAGTGCCTTGGAGGCAGACGGCCAGACGTTTGCTGGGGAGATAACTATGAATCCGGCGTTCGAAGACGATAATGACACCTTGGACCACAACAGTGTTGTATCTTCAGGGTTGCGGCTCGAGCATTCCTCACCCGCCTCTTCCCTCCACCCTCCGGCAACGTCCCCAGGCGAGTTGGGGTCTCGAAGAGGGAGATGGTGGTTTGATAGCATCCTTGCACAACACGGCGTCACCATCGACGAGAACCAATCGAGATACTATCTACAAGTCTATTTGGACGAGATCCATCCCATGTATCCATTCATCCATCCTCCTGCCATATGGGAGACGTTCAATGAGATGTGGCAATACTCTACTCCCTGGCCCACAGCAGAATCCGCAGAAGGGGAACACATGCGGGTCTCGATGGCTTTGGTGTGTTTTTGTCTAGCCCTCGGGCGATGCAGCATTTCATCAAGGATTGCCGATCCAAGTGGTGTCTCATCGTCTGGCTGGAGCTTGTATTGTGTCGGGAAGAGTCTCCTCCAGGATTTGCTCGAGACTAGCAACACGGCCACAAAGTCCCTGCTTATGCTGCAAGTTCTGATCGTAAGAGTAAGTGAACCATACAGCATGTTCTTATTGGAAGTGTTCCAGAGAATAGCTATACTTACTTTCTTCAGGTTATCTATCTGTTTCGTCTAGATGCGAACCAGAAAGCTGCTAGGGTCCTGGCGCTCACCGTGTCTGTTGCACACACCATAGGGATACACCGTCAAAGTACCATCGACACCATGCCTGCGTTTTACAACCAGTTATATTGTCGGGCGTGGTGGGTGATATACATGATAGATCGTCGGATAGCCCTCGAGTCTGGCAAACCGTTCCTCATTCAAGACAGCAACGTGGACACGGTACTACCGATCGACCTCAGCGATGAATGGATGACTAGATTTTCGACAAGAAACGAGACCATGGCAGAATTGCAGCATGAGATCACAGCTGAGGTTGGTCGAGACATATTGCCCTCGCCGATACCTTATGTTGTTGCTATGATTCGATATTCTCGTGTGGCGGGAAAGGCTTGGGAGGTGTTGTACGGCGTCAAAGCATCTAGTGCCCCTACATTTGCTATGGTCGAATATGTCGATACTGTTCTTTGTAAGCTGCTAGATACAGCTCCCAAGAACTTGAGGTACGACCCGGACGAACCCTACGAATCCCAATTCAGCACCAGCTTGCGATGGCAGATCAAGCAGACTGTTATTCTGACCACGGTAAGTCCCATACACTGATGGTCTACTCCTTCTACCATCGGCTAACAGTTGAGGTAGTGCTGCACATATCTTCGCCTTTTAATACGAAGGCCCCTTTTACCCAGTTCGAGGCCACTGAGCCTCACTGAGGAGGACGACCTGGAATCGTCCATAGAGTGCGCTGGCCTCGCCGCAAAGATCCTCACTGCCCACCAAAACATCAAAGATGACCTCATCAAGTATAGCTTTGCTCTCAGTCACTACGTCACAAGCTGCGCCATGATCATGATCGCCTTGGTTTCCAGGGAACCGGGTTCCAAGAAGAGATATGGCTCCCTCGTGCTGGCAGCAACTCAGTCTTTGAATCTGTATAGCCACAAGGTCTGGGTCTCCGGAAAGATGACGCGCTGCGTCTCTAGGCTTAGTCGATTAGTACACCAAACTCTGGCAGGGAACATGAATGATAGTCACAGGCGCCTGAGCCCAAAGAGCGTGCGACGGGACTCGAGGGTCGAAAAACCGCTGCAACAACTCACGCCCCAAGCAGAGGATCAAGAGCCGTACCGGATTTCATCCAGATCAGGGACTTCCATCCTCCATTCAAGTGACCTTGATGGTTCAGTCGATGCGGTTGGAGGGGCACGAAGGGAACAAAGATCAGATGCCTTCTCATACAACCCTGATGCAAGTGGCGCATCAGTCGAGAGATCAAGCGCAAATTTCAGAAAGAACGAGCAGGTTTCTGCATCATGGATGGCTGGACCAAGTGGCGACGGTCGGAATAGTTGGGTCATGTCAGATTTTAACTTTGAAACGTTCGGGGAGCAATTTGGGTCAAATGGCGTGGGATTCTCAACATTTTCAGCCAACGAGAGGCTTGACAATACGAGAGATGCCAATTCAGTCGCTGATCGGGATTATGGTGAGGCGAAGCTAGGCGTTTTGGGACTCAACGGCGCCTTCAATCTCGATATGGACATGGACCCTGCTTTGATGGATCTCTACGATACGTCGACGATGGATCTTGATATACTGGGTTCAAACCTGTTATGAGACGAGATTTATGAGTTTCAATGAGAATTTGAAGTGAAAATTTCGGTCCAGACTGGAATACAGACGCATTGTACGGGTAGTCTTCAACGCAGACATTTATTAAGCTGCTCTACCCTTGACACCTGGTCCTTAACATGATTCATGGCCGCACTGAGGATAGAGCAAGTATCGTGTTGCTTTTTCACACAGAAAAGCGCTCACCAAGGAATGGTGCTGTTAGAGTTCGATTTGAGTGTAGCAAGGCCGGTCTACACTGGCCAGTAGACCGAGGTGATATGGGTTTCACCCTATTTTATCCATGTCCAGGCAAGCCAAAACCCCTTTGCTTTTTCTTCATTTTGGTAGTATCCAACACCAGCTGTGAAATGACGTCTCACAATCCAGGGACAGTCCCGTTAGACCAGATCAAAAGTTCATGAACTCTTGCCAGGCCATCAGTGTATCCAGCGCCTCGCCCTTGAACACTAGGATCATCATATTTATGCAATTTCCAACTCACGCTTGGCATTTAAATGCTCAGATGATCTTGTCTCTTTCCTTGAGTCGTACATTGAAGCCTGCCTGTCTCACAAACCAGGCATTATGCAGCTTCCAGGGCGTCTGTGGATTCACCAGCTCCAGCTAGAACAAAAGCAAACGTCAGATTTCGTTACCTCCTAAGTTTCTGTGATTACTGACCTCAAACCTCCGAAGGATTGTCGGGACGAGCTTGTAGAGCTCGAGCAAAGAGATATTCTTGCCGATGCATGTCCTAGCTCCCGCACCGAAGGAGAACAGACAATTGCTCATCCGTCGTCGTTGCTCTGGAGTCGCGTCTATCCAGCGTTCGGGTCGGAAGTCCGCGGCATCAGACCCAAACACCTCGGCATTGTGATGGATGACCCACGCAGAGCATCCGGCGATGGTGCCGCCTGGTAGGAAATAGCCAGCAATAGTGACTCCGCTGGGTGGTACTATCCTTTCCAGTGTAAGTCCAACGGCAGGATGACAGCGTAGAGCCTCATTGATCACGGCGCTGAGGTACGGCAAGTCTCGGACTTCTTCCCATTGGGCTAGCCCGTCCTCTCTCGAGAACCTCCCAGCCTTGCTCTCCCTGGCAAGCTCATCAAGCAGTTTGTCCATCTTTGATGGATCCCTCAGCAAGTAGTAAAAGACAGCTCTCATCGTTATGCCGGTCGTATCGGAGCCCGCAAACATGTTCGCGACTGTCAAAGCGAGAACCAGTTGTTCCGTGATGAACTCGGGGTCCTTGGCTCGCGCTTCTTTGAACCGATTCAAGAAGTCTCTTCTCGGAGCTTTCGAATTCCCTGATTCTTCTTCGCGCTGGCGTTCGACGACATGCTTTTTTGCAAATTCTGCAACCGGGGCACTCGAGTTGAGTAGACCGTTCTTAGCCATCCAAATCTTGATCGGATTCTTGATAAACAAGCGGTCGAGGAAGGGAATTTGGCCAATCTTGTGAAGATGTCAAATGTCAGCCAGTTGCTCTAGACATAATTGGGGCTGAACGGATACTCTACTTACCCATGACACATAGTTCAAGAAGCCTTCCAAATCTCGAATGATGTTATCAACGTCACGGCCTGTCTCGACGAAACCCAGGCGCTTAGAAAAGGTCAATTCACCGATCACGTCAAACGCATAGTATTGAAGCCAAGCCCCAAAGTCACATATGCCCTCGTCCCCTGGTCGGTCGGCAAAACGAAGCTTTAGCTGCTTGAGAAACTCGGTTGAGGTCGAATCGACAAACGGTTCAAAAGCAACCAAGGTGCTCATTGCATATGCATTCGAGACAGATCTGCGGAGCCTTGCATGGTATCTGTCATTGGCCGTGTTGAACATGGTCTCGAGTCTGTTCCCCTTGGCTAAGGCCTGCTGCACTGGGTAGAAACCTGACTGTACGTGTAGCGTTAGCAACCAACTCTGCCATTGCGTGAGTCGATTTTACCAATATTTACCTTTGAATACCCAGAACTTGGGCTGTAGATGATCTTTATCACCTCCGGGTCCGCTACAGATACGGCTCGCGGACCCAGTCTAACCATCGGACCGTATTTTTTGTGCAGTTCGATGTGCACTTCCTGGGCTCGGCGCCCTCGGACAATACGAAGTCTCCATAAGTCTGTGAAGCCCGCCAGCCACGGGCCGGGGATCTTGTTCAAGCCTTGTCCGTACTTGTTCACAAGAAGACGGAGAAGGATGCCGGCAAGGAGCCATAAAGTGGCGATGCCGAAGGAATGAGGGATGAGAAGCTCGAGAATCATTTTTGGAATAACTTATTGATGATTGGCTTCCATGAGGCAATGTACACAGCTCAGAAGTAACAAAGTAAGGTCTGTTTTAATATTATCGTTGGTGTGTTGATCGACATCACGGAATGTCTCCGGAACTCTCTCCGGTCTTCTTCCGGTAAGCCCGGAACGAATAGCAATAGGGCATGAGAATGTCCAACAGATGATGACAACAAAGCGGGAGGCATGTTCACAAACAATGGATTCCTTTCAACACATAAGTTTCTAAAATATAAAATACTCTGTTTAGTCACAGAGTGATGTCGCCGGCAGATTCGAGGCCCTGTATCAACCGGTTCGATTCGTCTTGTTACTATTGTTAAGAGGCATTGTATCAAATGATTAGCTTAATGCATAGACTCTGATCTCGAGTAGCAGACGAGGGTGTTCCGGAATTCATATCTCGGAATTGAACAGCAGTGCCGTGGCCACCATGTCGAAAAGGTTCAAGTTTACATCGCTTCTTGGTGCCATTCCGGCTCCGTATGATCAATCCCATAGAGTTAAAATTTAGGAAACCAGGGATGGGCAGGGATCCACAAGGTGTGACTCCAGCTTGATCCAAATAAAAGCAATCGTCGGTACGGCCCCATGTCGTGGGGCATCCGGGGGAACAGTAAAGGTGTCCTCTCACCACCCAAGTCAGCATTCAAGACATGTAAGTGCAATACCTGGGCCACAATTATCTGCATGCGCTTACTGAAACTTTGGCTGATTAGAATATTCCTGATATACCCTATCGGCTAACGAAGTGCAGCTTTCAAGCGCTCACCTTGAAACTTACTGCCGACACCTAATGGATCCCTCACCGACAGATTCGCATTCGACGGATGCTACTAGAGGCATGCCTATCAAGCGATATATAACAGGCCATGATCGTGAAATCGGGGAAAGCATTTATGTCGACGCCCCTGAGCTACATTACTTCCCAGTGCCAGGTTTTGGCACAGCAGCCCGCTCTTATGCAACAGCGAAATTGGCGCCCGACCTGACAGATGACGAGGATTTGAAGGCGCATCTATCACATGACTCGGTTGTCGGCCGCACGAGGCAAGAAATAATCGTGCCTCCTACCAAGTTGAACCCTCATACGGGCGAGATGGAACTGGGTGGAGCCAATGTCGTGAACCTAGATCTTGACCCTGGTGCGGTAGGGCATATGCACAGGACTGTGTCTCTGGACATCTCGACCTGCGTGATGGGTGAGGTCTACCACGAACTTGATAGTGGTCAAAAGGTTCTACTGAGAGCTGGGGTAAGTTCTATATTTCTCTGCCAACTACAATACTCCATCTACCTCTCGTTTCAAGTTGCTTTCCACGTTTTGCTTCATAGGCCCTCCACGCTTTGACAATACCTTGACTAACAAATTCACTACTTCAACAGGACCATATAATCCAGCGTGCAACAATGCACAGGTGGATCAACGCCTCCAAAGAGCACCGCGCTCGGGTGATCGCAGTTCTCCTACCCTGCCCACCTTTCAAACTCAAGGATCAATATGTGGAAGAGGAGCACAGATTCATTCAACATTAGTTTCCCCCCTAGCGTTATATTTCATGGAAGGAAAGATGTATGTAGTAATTTGATGTGCAAGGGAGGCCGCATCGGCGTTCCAACGTTCCGTGGGTATTTACAACGTCACACCAGCGCTGGCACCGAGAAGCGCCCACGATTAGCAACCAGTAATTTACGGTTCTTCACTTTAATACCGTCATGTGTTGGCAATCGTCTCCTTTGCTCTTGTGGCTGGGCTGTCTTCTCGAGACGTGTCATTGTAGGTTGTCAACAACACCGCGAGGTACTCCGCATAGGGTACAATTCGGGACAGGTCAAAGTCAGGGACCCAAGCTTTGAATGGAGCCTGGGTGCTTGGATGGAGATGAGGAAGTGTGTATTCTGGGAGCAAGAGGCTAGTCAAGCTACGAGTGATGATCTGGAGCTGGGCTGGGAATCCTGGTGATGTGAGGAACAAGATCGACTTCTTGCTATAATAAAAACCACAGTATAGATGAAAAGATGCAAACGAGTGTATCCCTAGGTATATAGAAGAGCAAAAAGTAAAAGGGAAATCTCTTATCTAATCTTATCTCGATCATTTGGTTATCAGGGGCGCTGAGTCAGTGATCTGGACCAATAGCGGAGGACCATTAAACTGCCACAAATGCCTCAGATCGAGACTCACTGCCCCGGAGCATGTTATACACACTTCGCTTGCCAGTCTCTTTGCTCTTCCGACTTGGACTTTCATATACGCAGAATCTCCCGCGCTGTGGGATACGAGCCTCGTCCCGCTCCTTCAACACTAGCATGACCTTGCCGATCAGGACCTTCCTCGCCTTTCAGCGAGATGGAAAGCTTTCTACTCTTCGGACCAGGGTAGTGGCGGTGCAATCCTATGGTGATCTTGAGCAAGATAACCAAGATCTTTTCAAGCAAGGCACTGAGCATGATTACGCCGTCATCACAGAACAAACCATCTTTCACCCCCAAGGCGGGGGCCAACCTTCAGATGTCGGCAAGATGACGGATCAAGGTGGCGTATGTTTTACCGTCGCGGCGGCTCGAATGGATGCAACAGGCAACGGTCAAGTCTTGCACTTTGGACGATTCAACTCCCCGGGCGACACTTTCAGTCAAGGCCACGATGTGAACCAGGAGATCGACGTTGAACTACGCCTCCTCTATTCACGATACCATACTGCTGGTCACGTCCTCGGCTCGGCAGTCAACCACCTCCTAAAGGACAAGATCGACGATTTTGACGAGCTGAAAGCCTCACACTTCCCCGATTCAGCATCGTGCGAGTTCCAAGGACTCATTGAAGGAAAATGGAAAGACGCCATTCAGCAAAAGGTGGACGAGTTCATCACGGCAAAGATGCCCGTTGAAATCCACTGGTGGGACGCACAGGACTTCCGCGACAATGGGTTGGAGCGTCTGACGCCTGACGCGAGCTTCGTAGCTCCTGGGGAGAAGTTTCGCGTCATCAAGATTGTCGGGGCAGAAGTGTACCCCTGTGGAGGAACCCATGTTGACACAACCGACTTGTGCGGCGAGACCAAGGTTAAGAAGATATCGAGAAGCAAAGGCAAATCAAAAGTTAGCTACTTGTTACCGTAATCTCAGGGATATAGACGAATTCGACCTGATTTGTCCGCGGCGGGAGAGATAACTATATATAACCAGTGGATTCTCATTATACCAACTCGACCAGTTACGTTTCCTTGTATACAAAGCATCCATCGACAATGGCATCTGTCAATTCGGCACCTTTCTCAGCCGTAGCTTCCACCAGGAGCATACCCAAGCGACGGAACCTTGCTTCAGCTACTTCACCAGTTAATCTCACATGTAACAAAAGCCATGGCTTGGAGTCTTGGCAGGAGCTAGCTGGTACGGCAGAGCCACAGGACATCAAAATATACATATCATTACCTTGAGCTGCATCTTTCGATTGGTCACCTGAATCAGAGTAGTAGGTGCAGTTGGACACCGCATGGTTGGTACCATCATTCTGCAATGACCTGAGCAAACCCCAGTGTACAGGGCGGGCCTCGTAAGAGCAGTGCTCCCCGAGAGCGGTTCCCGAAAGGGTTCTCGACACTTGCAGCCTCGTACACCGTAGAGTCAATGCTAACATAGTGGTGGGTTGGCTCTTCCGTCTGGCTTGTAATCTGCACCGGCTTGCTGCAACCAGCCCACGGTCAGGAGGGTATAATGATGGGGAGTCGCCGGATGTATCCAGGGAGACGGCTTGCTTTTTTGTCATATTCTCATCGATAAAACATGTCAGGTCTTCCTGGAGATTCCACTTCCACAAGCCAGCCGAGTATCTCTGACTTGTGTCACCTCGAGAGAACTGCGCCGCCAGCCCTGCTATTGCGGGAAGTCGGTCAGACGCTTTGGTCAGATTAGTTTTGGTGTAGGCCTCGACGACACGTTGCCACCTTCGCCGAGGGCGGCTTTGATCATAGGTCGTGCCAGAGAGTAACTGGAAGTGAGCCGCCTTCAGAAGAGCTGGAAAAACACGGTTGCTAGGGTCATCTCTCTCAAACCGGTCGTACCAAGCCTTCTGGCATTGCCTACTTGAAGAACTGTCCAAGGTGTTTGTAAAAGATTAATTCGTCAGATAGTTTCATTCACAATCTACTCTTTCTAGGCATTCCCAGAGAAGCGCATGGGTGCCGAAGATGAGGAACCGCTTGGACAGCAACCTCTCTTGAAGCGCCCAGCCGCGAGCGAGCAAGTCGAGTGACTCTCATGGAGGGCTGTTGTCTGCTGCCATGAAGTTGCTATTAAGGGTGCAACCCAGACTAAAGTGTAGAAGCCTCCTCCATAAGAATAGTCGGGTGCGTAGATGCCGGTCTTCAGGCTTAGTTATCCCATCGAGGGCCAGGCTTCAACCATAACAAAGAACACATTATAAATATGCCGTAGCATCATATCTCAATGCTAACACAGTGCTAGGTTCGGTTATCGACTTGAACATCTCATGAGACTCGCTACGTGTACGGCCTTTGCTATCTTTTGCACATATAGGATCTCGCTTCTGTCCAGACACTGCAAGGACATGCGTTCAAACATTATGGGGGACTCCCATTTGGCCTGCATGATAGGATGGAGGATCTAAAGCGTGGCACCAGTTACCGCGCATCCATGGCATCGAGCAGCCCGGGCTGCAGACATCGCCTCCACCTTGAGCCCGGAGTCGGGTAACTGTTGAAGGCTCCAGAGCAATAGGAGCACTCTTCGGTCTGGGGTGAGAAAAGGCGCGAGTACAACTACGAGAAAATAGATACAGCGCGAATTTTTGCACAACCCAGGAGTTGCATCCATCCAGGCTGTGCATTGCTAGGAGAGGTCGCAGTGGTTGCCATACCTGGTTCAAGTAGTATCGACGACCTGTGAGAAGCATCCAAAAAGCAGCCCGGCTCGTATTAAGGCAACACGCTCAGTGCCTGGCAGAATAGTTCAGAGCGTGGAGAAATGGGGTTAATGAGGCTCGCCAGGATACACTATCTGTCTGACTTGCATCCACGTGAACAAGGCTGCAGGTATGCACTTTTGCCTTTGGCCAATCCAACCTACCTTATAACATCTGAGCTTACCCTATACATCTACCCATGATCTTACATTTGCAGTCCAGCCTCCTCGATCAGCGTTGCAATTAACAAGGTGAGTTACATGTGTGCTAACAGCCATGTCAAGCTGCTGCTTTGGGCGTGAAACTCCAGTCTCTCTTTGTCAGCGTTATAAAGCGCACTGGGGCTTCACTTTGTCCAGACGATAATGTGCACTGCCACACCAAGAAAAACTCTGCTGCTGTGCCATCCATCCTCTGCCAGCATGGCAGAGCTAGTGCTGCAGTGTCCGAGACACGCAGCGGAACCGCTGCTACCTGCTAATTGTAGATGGATGGCGACCCTCTGCAGATTGTGCAACCCAGCCCCGAGGTGGAGACTTGACAACAAACCTACAGGCATCATATCACCTTCCAGCACGCAACTTGGAAGATTTGTGCGCCTTTGACATGTGACGGACTCGTTTTGACCAGGGAGTAGAGATTTCTCCACTGCAGTGCACTCACTTCGCTAAGAGGAACATCCAAGCCTTGCTGCCCACCAAACTGAGCATGCATGCACCTTTCAGCTACTCCTCTCATCTGGCAGCTTGGGTGCTACCCCCCTGTTTCTTCTTTCTCTTTTCCTTTTTCTTTCTTTTAGTCCCACCAATGCGGTGCCACCCGCGCGGTTAACTCTTCCGTCGAGGCCGAGCCCACCAATCAATCACCTTGAAGCCTTTATCAGACCCATAGAGTCCCGGCAACTTAACTACGCTCCGCATGCAGGGCAGGACAAGTTAGATCGTTCTAGACACACTGACAAGTCTCACGTAATTGATTCCAAGTTGAATAATGTCTGAGGTTCATCCATGTTACCATGCAATCAAGCGGAGCTTGAACCAGTAAGCGCTACTCGTCACCAACAAAGGCACGGACTAGAATTGTCCGTCGTACGTGTACCATCGGGCGTGATTGTGCTAAATTTGTCTTTCATGCGTTTAATTTATTGTCTGCAAGGTATCCAGCAACTCTTCTGTTGCTTGGACCTGCGTTTCTCATCTCCAGTCCACCTCTTTTCCAACCGCATCCATGTCTGTCACTGTGATACTGGCATTTGTTGCCCTTCCCTTGATAGTTTTCTTCAAGATTCTGTTTGACTATGCCCAAAGTTCAGTCTCTTCTCTTCCTGGCCCATGGTACACACGCTTCACAGATATTCCCTTTCTCTATGCCCGACTGGTCGGGACGAGCCGTCATTATCTGCAACGGCTCCACAAGATCCATGGCTCCGTTGTGAGGGTTGGGCCCAAGGACGTTTCTGTCAACAGCATTGATGGCTACTACAGAATCCATGGTGTTGGTAGCCACTGCACCAAAACTCCCGTCTTTGACAAGATTCGCTTCAGCCACTCGCCTATGCTATTCACCATGCGAGATCCTCAAGCGCACGCTCAACGGAAGCGCATCCTAGGTCGAAGTCTTACCGCTGTGCGGGCTGATCAAGAGACGACAATCCGACGGCTAGTTGAGCTGGCTATTTCTCAGATCAAGACCGAGGCCGAAGATGGGAGAGTCGATGTCTACAAGTGGTGGCGATGCCTCGCGGTCGATGTCATGACTGAAATGGCATTTGGACAGTCCTTTGACTTGCTAGAAGCAGGCGGGCAAGACTCGCCAGTCTTCAAAGCCCTGGAAAAGGTCAACATGAAGGTCATGCTACAGGTCATTCTGCCCGAGGTCCTTATGTCACCTCTCAGGTGGTCTCCCATTGCCTGGGTCAGGGATGTAGTGTGCTGCACAGAGGTCATGTTCGGTCCTGTGATGGCTGCCCTCGGCGAATTGCGGCATTCACCAAAGTGCACCACCACAATGCTTGGCCGTATTCTAAGTGAAGACAACAGCAAGAGCCGACGGGCAGCCTTGGATGACGACGAGATGGGATCGGAGGCTGCTATGATGATAGTAGCGGGCTCCGACAGCACAGCAGCCACGTTGACATATGCTGTCTGGGAGGTTCTCCGACATCCCACCTTGAGACAGCAGTTGGAAGATGAAGTGGCAGCCCTCCGTTCTGGCTTTACAGCCAAAGAAGTCGAGGCTCTGCCACTGTTGAGCAATATTCTTGAAGAGGTGTTGAGACTTTACAACCCCACGGGAGCTCCCGTCGAGAGATTGGTGCCCACAGGCGGCATCTCTGTCGATGGGTGGGACATCCCCGGCGGCACTACAGTGTACACCCAGTCTTGGCTTTTATCTCGCCTAGAAGGGGTGTTTCCCCAGCCAGAAAAGTAAGTCCCCGGTTGACATGACGATGAACAATGACTAACTCGGGGTGCCTAGATTTGACGCAAACCGGTTTGCCAATCCAACTCCAGAACTAAAGAGAGCCCATGTTCCTTTTAGTATAGGATCTAGGAGTTGTCTTGGCATGAATCTAGCACGGATGGAAATTCGTCTTGCACTTGCCCTGTTCTTCCGGGAGTGTAAGGGTGCACGGCTGCATCAGAGCATGACGGATGACATGATGACACAAGTGGGTGAGTTTTTTATAGTACCGAAAGCAGGTAGATGTGATATCAGCATCCCATGAATGAGATATGGTAGAGACATTGATCGATAGACTAAGGCGGCCTCAGAGCTTCAATGAAGGAACGTTGTGTACACCGACGGGCAGGATTACTTTTTGACTAGGTATTTTGAATATTTTCCACACNCGTTGATAATTGTCAGTGTTGACAGCTGCTTGACAGCTGCTTCCGCTACGCGTCAATTCCCGGTGGGAGAGATCGCCCACGTCCGAAGAAAATATAGCCGAAAACAGCATCCCATGAATGAGATATGGTAGAGACATTGATCGATAGACTAAGGCGGCCTCAGAGCTTCAATGAAGGAACGTTGTGTACACCGACGGGCAGGATTACTTTTTGACTAGGTATTTTGAATATTTTCCACACTTGAAGTTTTACAAGTACCAAAAATGAGCGGTTATTGACTTGTGGGGAGAGACTGCTGAAGAGTATTCTCTCTTTTGAAGTACGCGACATTCTCAACAAAGAATGAAATAGCCCAAGTGCGAAAGTTGGCAGAAATGAGCACAAGTATTCTAGCAATAATAACAACTATAACACGCTAGAATCCCAACATTCTCATACCTAGTACGCGAATCTCAGATGGCCTTTACCTCGTCGACGGTAGCTAATCTCCGTTTCACCAGCATCAATACACCTTGGCTTTGTTCTTAGGGCTTAGCACGGGGCCTTGTATCCCTCCATGAACCCATTGAAGAGTAGATGACGATGCTGTCAGCAGGCCAGCCGAGAGAACAAAGATCAAGCTACGCTCAATAGCCGAAAACTGATCAAAGAGTGGGTAAGGATACCTGCTTGCGTATTAGCGACAAACGAGTAAGTATCCAACTGCCTCGTAAACTCACCATCCATTTCGCTGGAAGCACAGCTCAATCCAGCACCAATACACCAAAGCCAAGGCAACACTCAGAGGCATCATGCCACGAGCTGTGATCTTCCATGCCGGACTCAAAACGATAAAGTCGAGCGACAGCAATACTGCTGGCGCAAGGTGGAATCCAATGTCGAGCAGAGGATCAATGTCGAGCGCTCCTGGCATGAGCAAGGATGAGTCGTATACTCTTATCGACCAGTAAAGCACCGAGATGACGACTTCGAGAGGGGTTGCCAGGATCGACATGGTATTCTTGGCGTCAAAAAAGACATCGCTAAGTGTAAGGTCTGCAAGGACGCCAAAGGTGAATGCCAGCAGGGATGTAGCGAGGCCGACGACAGTGAGGAGCTGAAAGTACCATCCGAATGCATCCGTAAAGATTGTTTTCCATGTTGTAAGAAGGTAGAAGCTGTAAATGAAGGATGCAACGCCAACAGCGTGGAAAAGCGCAGCGGGAAAGCGGGAAGGCTGTCCCTTCGGTTGTCCTGTAGCCAAGGCCATCACAGCAACAATGAGAACAATGTTTCAAGATACAGAGTGTTTCAGCTGGCGACGAGTTGCCCTTGTAGCCCAAGAGCAAAAGAAAAAAAACACTGCCTGCCGTGTGGTGGTAGTGACATGGTCCCTTATACCTACGCTATTTCTGCAAGGTGGATTCCTACCAGGGGAGTGAGACAGCATGAGCCGCTGCGCCACGTCTGACCGACACTAGACACGTACGTTCGGCGCTTAGAGAAAGATGGAACCTGCCCGAGCCCGAGGGGGTCCGAGCAGGCTATTACTCCGCTTAGTGCTGATAGCAGTGGAGATGAACATATGGTTGCTTTGTATTTGAACTTTGCGCCTTTTCGCTATGCCAACGCTTGCGCAAGCAGGTACCCAACTTAGTTCTTCTCTGCAAACTGATACGACCTTTGGTCAACATCTTTCCAGACCGATCGGTTATCTATTGCACTCTTGAACCTTCTCGCCCTCTCTAACCATTTCAACCCTATCTCGTAGTTCAAGGAGCCAAGACCAGCTTCCTTGATGCTATTCCTCTCCGGGCAAGGTTCCGATGCAGCCCAAACAATTGCCATAGTCTGGGGCATCACGCCCGCCGCCAACGGGCCAAACTTGAATCCATGTTGCGATGCACTGACAATCTCGTTGCAGAAAGACTTGATCTCACTCATAAGAAGTTCTGTGCATCCTTCCACTTGCCGTAATAATCGATTGAGCAGTGCACCAGCAGCAAGCATCGTAGTATAGGGTCCAAGAGTCTGCATATCCCTGTGTGGAACTTGAATCGGATCTTCCGGTGACAGCCCTTGGGTTCCTTTTCCGTATTTTGTACTCGACACAGTGGGCTCATCCTGCCCGCTCTCCTTCACACTAAGCTTTTCAAGCGCAGCCTTCAGCAATCTGTAAGCTTGTGATATTTGAGTGTAGTATTTGTGCGGGTTGCTATTGAACCGAGGCATCTGGGCAAACGCCATCATGGTGATGGAGTCGCAAACCGTCACCTGGCCGTTCCTGTTACCAGCGCACCACGCGATAAGTTCGTAGAACCAAGGCTCGGGCTTCAGGTCTGGATTATACGCCATTTCAAAAGTCTACTGGTTATTAGCAGAGGTTTTTAGAAAGGTCAGCCTACTCACTATGGTGGGCAAATAACAGACCAACATGCTTATGTGGAATTCCTGTAACCAGCCCTCGATAAAAGCGTTACGAAGAATTGCCAAAAGCATGGCCATGTGTTGCGTAGCAGGTACAGCCGGGCCCCAAAGAAGCTCCTATCCCGATTTCAGTCAACGGGGGTAGGCTCATAGTAACTAAGCCAAGCCTCACCTGGCAAGCCATAATTAGATAGATTGCGCATGCTGTATTTACTGAATAAGCCTGCGATGGATCTTGAAGCATATTCCGCACTGCCCGCAACGCCGTTCCATGGTGGGAAAGAGCCTGTCTGTAAAGTGTTTCATTGTGATTGTGAAGAGATTGGTGAGTTTTCACCATTGCAGACGTAGCTATTGCCAAGGTCGGACAGGAAACCAGCCGTTGAGGGAGTTGGCTGAAGAAAACTCCAGAACAGGGAATGTCGTACGGCAAACCTGGGCTCTCAATAATTGATACCAGCGATTGCGCGATAGACATTAATTTCGATAGAGGATTGCTGCGAATGCTGACTGACAATGGGTCCTTCACGTGTATAAACTGGCGCACATTAGCCCCGGTGCATTGTATGCCGAGACGGCCACACCTCCCGCAGGAGGGTTGAGCCTGGTCGCACTAGCCATGTCGTCAGCTTTGTTCCTGTGGCCAAGAGACAAGACTCGCCTTCCTCTTGGCTTGGCGGCACTGGTCGCAACGCTGGATATGCTTAACGCCCACCATATTGACATCAATGGCAAGTTGACCAATTCAAGACCAGGTTAGAGGCGCAGTCAGTTGTTCAGTGACCTGTTTACCCAAAATCAGTCACGTGTGATGACTAATGAGCGCAGCGTCCTGCCCGACTGGTCGAACAGGCTTGGCGGAGTGATCCTTCGAGGGAGCGTCCATCAGGCAATGATCCATCGATCAAGGGCGATCTACAATGCTGCCTTGCAGTAGGAACAGTTGTATAAGAAATATGTGAACTTGGCATTAAAAATACATACATGATTCTCCTTTTATCATACCCAAAATGAGAGACAGGAAGAGCCAAGATTCTGGTGGATGCGGCCAGGGTGCCAACCGGGGTGCCGCTATGTCTAGACAGTATCAACACGACGGAGGATCAAGACGAGATTTTTAGAAGTCGTTACTTTTATCGAGTAGCCTGTATATCTTATAGCTTTTGAGGCTCTCTTCTTTGGACCTTGTGAATAAAATCCGCGGAGACGGGGCTGTCTTCTAGGCTTGGCAGGTTAGTCGTTACGCAACCAAGTTCTCAGGGCAACACCACGTGGGCATTCGCAGGACAATAAAACTGTTGCGTGCATTATTCTGGAACGTATCTAGCAGAAAATACCTCTTTGATGAGGAAGCTGGTCGGAGTGCTTCATGCAGACGAGTGCTCAACACTGCCTCGGGTGTTGCATGTGCTCCAAGCAGGTCGCACCGGAAAAAATGCATACAGTATATACCATTTGAGCAACACGCGTGCCTTACGGGACTTTTACAAGGGCCTTGTGTTTCTATTCCCCGCATCTTTCGTTGATATCTTTCCAATCTCAGCAGGGCTGGTTGTCTCATGCACAAGACTATAAAGCTCGTTTTTAGCGATGTGAACCGGATTGGCTTCAAAGACATCAAGGACCATCTCCTTATTTATGTATGGATCGCACATACAACACTCATTCTGATTGGTGCCTTCATTTGGGCGGTCTTCCTGTGCGAGTTCCACCACCCTGCTTCCAAACGGCACATCCCACAACTGTCGGCAAATAACGCGGCATTTGTATATGGCTCGGGTTGGGCTGACCATACCTCCTAGGTAGGGTTGAAAATAGTTGTCTCTCTTATCAAGGCGGTAAGCCGGAAAGGGCATGGATGCTCTGCTGTGTGACCACCTGTCTGACAAGAGATAGGCCCGCGATAGGTCGGTAGATGTAATGTTCGTAAGGCAACCACGCGAGATCTTCCATACCCGCTTATGCTACCTACAGATCAGGTCCTTACGTAAATTCGAGTCTTGATACACCTTTATTCAGACATCGGTAAGCTTACGCATATGCTGTACAACCAACCGCTTCACAGCTGTCACCATTCCCGGGCACGAGACGCCCAGAAAGTGTGATATTGAAGTTGTATCACAGTCCTCTGAGGGGTCAAAGCGCTGAATATGCATAATAATGGCCCGAATTCCGCCCCTACCTGCGTCATGAGGGTGTCGTGGATGCACGTTGGATGTGTCAGGTTGCCGAACTGTTCAACATGCCGCGCTCTAATACGAGCCGTAGGGCTTTTTGTCTCTTTCCGTCCCGCACCATCCCGTCTCATGCAGCAGCCATAGCCAATGAATAATGAATGTCTCAGCCCTTCACATACGCCTAGCCAATCAGCAGGCTCATTGACTCCCGTGAATCATCTGCCGGACATCTCAATCTGACTGTCAGCCAGCCTCCCGCTTTCAGCTTTGATCAAAAGTGGGATGAATCTGCAGGCTTACAAACTCTCTCTCAGCTGCAACTACCCGTCGCTTACGGCGTCTTGAAAAGCGTATCTCACGCGGGGTAGAATGACGTGCATGCTCCTTTTGGAATTGGGCTGGAGCATTAGAACGCTGCCTCCCCCGTCTGACCCTCGCGCCTCGATGAAATCTTATCGAACCTCTAAGCATTGCCCAAGATGTCGCTCTTCGCTCGCTTCTGGCATGCTGTTGTAGGCCTGTTCACATGGCTGACTATGTCGCCTGTGTCAGAGTACGGCTTTCATCATCCAGCCCAGCGTCCTCTTGGAGCGCCACCCACACATTCTCATGAACCTGACCATGGTCACTACCCAATCTTCCGGCCCCCAGCAGCAAACCCAGGCGACCATGACTTTGTTTGCGACTACAGTGCAATGGAGGGATGGTTCCCTTGCTCTATACCCGAGAACAGAGAATGCTGGCTTCGAAATAAAGACGGCCAGGAGTTCAACATTCATACCAACTATGAGAAGTTTGCCCCAGTCGGCATTACTCGACACTACACTTTGAACATCACCGATGGGACATTCAATGCCGACGGCCAACCCTTCAAGACGGCGAAGCTATTCAATGAGTCCTACCCTGGTCCCTGGCTCGAAGCGTGTTGGGGAGATGTGAGCAAGATCCGAATCTCACGTGACGCGAGTCTTGGGCTCACTGTTTAACAGACCCTCAACATCACCGTGATAAACAGCATGAGCGACAATGGCACCAGTATCCACTGGCACGGAATTCGACAGAACCAAACGATGGATATGGACGGTGTCAATGGCATCACCCAGTGTCCCATTGCACCTGGTCAAAACTTCACATACAGCTTCAAGACGACGCAGTATGGAACCTCTTGGTACCATAGTCACTACTCTGTGCAGTATGCAGATGGCTTACAAGGTCCTCTGGTAAGTAGAAACATCCACGTGCAGTCATTTACTCATGAATATCGGCTGATGAATTGTACAGACGATTCATGGCCCATCATCTGCACCCTTTGACGCTTCCAAGCGCCCATTACTTATGACTGATTGGTGTAAGTGACTACCGTTACAAACGTTGGGCTATTCAAGTGCTAACACCAATCAATAAGCTCATAATAGCGCCTTTCAGCTTCTATTCAACCGTAACTGGGGAAACAAGACCATCCTCCTCAACGGTGCAGGAAACGTGTCTCACTACGGGTACACTCCCACACTCAAGATACCCGACAATTATGTCTTGCATTTCAACAAGACGCCCACTGATAAGCCCACGCGGCCAAAGAGATACCTCCTCCGCTTGATCAACACCTCGTTTGACTCAACTTTTGTCTTCTCCATTGACAATCATTGGCTTCAGATCGTCACAGCAGACTTCGTGCCCATCGAGCCATACTACAACACGTCCGTCTTGGTCGGCATCGGTCAGCGGTACAATGTCATTGTCGAGGCCAACCCCCTTGCTGGCGATGACAACCCCATCCCAGAAGACGGCAACTTCTGGATCAGAACCTGGGTTGCAGACAACTGCGGTATACAACCGGGAGGTTCAGGCTATGAAGAGACTGGCATCCTCCGATACGACAACACGAGCACGTCAGACCCAACATCGCGGCCTTGGACCAGAATCAGCAAGGCCTGTTCGGACGAGACATACTCTTCGCTGAGGCCCAAGATACCGTGGTATGTTGGCCCAGCAGCTAACGCCAAGAAGGCAGACGACCTTGCTGGTGAGCAGTTCAATGTCACCTTTGACAGGACCGCAGGCACGAGGCCAGAGTTTGTGGACTATCCTCTGGCGCTTTTTTCGCTGCAAGAATCTGCCGATCCAGACTTCAGGCCGCTTCAGATCAACTATTCTGACCCAGTTATGATGCATCTTGACTCACATGTCAACACCTTCCCCCGCAAGTGGGTGGTGATACCTGAAGACTACACTGAAGAGCAATGGGTATATCTTAACTCTCACAACTCCACACAGCCAACACAGTTCTGACAGTATTCATAGGTATATCTTGTTTTAACAATGGAGGACAGTAGTATCGCTACAAGGGCTCACCCGGTATGTAAACCTTGCTCACCTTGCTAGGTCATCTAACATGAACCCTCTTCAGATTCATCTCCACGGGCACGATTTTGCTCTTCTGCAGCAAGAGGAAAATCAAGAGTACCATCCTAGCAGGCTCAATCTCACCCTCGACAACCCTCCCCGCCGGGACGTAGTGCTCCTACCTACTGGCGGCTTCGTTGTCATCGCCTTCAAGGCCGACAACCCTGGAAGCTGGCTCATGCATTGTCACATAGCCCGACATGCGTCTGAGGGTTTGGCATTGCAGATTCTGGAGCGCCAGAGTGATGCCAATAAGCTCTTCCCGTCGAACTCCCCTAACATGATTGAGGCGAACAGGGTCTGTGATGACTGGAAGAAGTGGCACGAGGAGCATGAAGAACTTTTCGAGGGCGACTCGGGCATCTAGGATCAGGCAATTCCAAGCTCTATAACTATAGGGTTTCCACATCCACCAAATCCTGTCTACATAGTTAAGAAGCCCCTCACGGTTAGCCATTCAGGGTAATAGCTCTTCAGAGTAGGGTGCTATCTACACGAATCGAAATGTCAAGTTCGTATCCAGACATAAGTTCGTGTCCCCAAAGCACATCAATCTCGGCAATGAATACGAGTCTCAGAAGACTGCCTACCGTGTCGCCTAACACCTTATGCAGGGCATTGTAACAGCGTGTTGGTAGCCTCTCGTACACTGCTAAGGCCTCCTGATCCTGTCGCTGCATTTTAGGGCGGTCGCAGCCCTAATATCTCGTGTATGGACCGAGAATCGCTGGCACAGGCGCGCTTCTAAAAATGTGCTATGCAGTCGGCGCACCAGAGCTCAGCGCAAATACAATACTAGATACAGAAAGACAAGGATACTACATTGTACCTGACATGCAAGTCCCCTCGTAACGCTTAAATTACAGGTGAAAAGCAAGAGGCAGGCATCTAGGTCCTTGCGATAACGAGAACGTCGGCGCCGGAACGCCGGCGCTTTAGGTCACGCTCAGTGTGTATCGTGGTGCCAACCTGCATCGTCTTCGAGTCTATGGAGTGAATCCGACACTGACCAGGAGGCGCCCATTCTCAATGCTCACTTGACCTCAAGAAACCGACACTAGCCATAGAGCAGCTTCTCTTCGCCCGTCTATCAAGCCTTGTCGCTCATTCCCGAGACGGGCGTCCAGACTTCCGCATAAGCGGGCATTAAGACAGCCATTCCTTTGTACCCCCAATGGCAGTTGATGTGATTAAGTGATATCTGGTAATCGATTTAAAGATGTCCTTTAGACATCCAAGTCACACGCCAAGTGCCACACACCCCGAGACCAAGGATTCGCCCTATCCAGCGACCTTGAAAGCATAGGGTATTGTGGACCACAATAACCACTATGCCATACGGCAAAGGTAGAAGATACCTTCTGCCAGGTACCGCGGCAACTAGGTCATTTATGCTGCTCAATAGGTATTAATCGTCGTCCCTACTATCTACTAAAGAAAAATGTCGGAGTGGGAGCCGAGCAAACCGATGAGCATTATGTGGTAGCAAATCTAATCACTTGGCGACCACATTGTAACGTCACATAACCGTTTGAGGCTCATGTGCTATCTTATCAATGCAAAATGCATTGCTAAACTTGTTACTTTCTGGCTACGAGAAAATCACCCGTTTCTCCACTGGTTAAATCTCCGTCCCGACCAGAGGGGCGCTTGAACAGCCTATCAGCGCCTGTTCAAGCTCATCGGGGATCTAGACGAGCTCCCTTGCGCCCGGCCACCAATGGATAGCCTCCCAAGGGAAGCATGATCTTGTCTGGGTAATCATTGGATACGAAGCAAGTGAGGGTGTACGGTCAGCTTTTCCACTAATTGAACAGAAAGGGGGCACTTCGTATCTCTCACCGCCAGCAAGAGGCATGCCTTCAATCTGGTCAACTCGGGTTATCGAGTACAACACACAGGCTGGCTACACCGCTATGAAAGAGGGGCTCGGGGCTTTTACAATTCCTTACAATGGCTACAATAAAGACATGGAATGAGCGTAGAAACGCGACCCGCCAAGTGGGTAGTCGTGCGTGTGCAAAATATGATTCACATTCGCAACGACCCAGAAGTCCAAATTCCAGAATAGTTCAATTGGATTGTTACACCGTTTCAAAGATTTCCAGACTCTCGGCTTCAGGGTAGTTCGATGCATTCCTCACATCCGTGGAATGTCATGTCTCAATTACTCCCGAGATCTTGGTTTCTGGAACGATATGAAGGGCAAGGGTTGACACGAGCTGGACATGACTTGCCAGCCGCACCTCCATCTTAAACCCTGATTGATAGCCAATCAATGAATAGAGCGATCATCGGGATGCCTTTAACGTTCAAACATGGCATGATTTAATCGATTAATGTTATTGTCGCCAGCCCAACAGGGGCACGGGGATCAGATCGAGAAGGGTAGCTTCTAATAATAATTCGTCACCCCCTGTGAGCCTCCACAAAATTACCAATCGATCATCGGCTTCCCCTGCAGCAGACAGCGGCACTTCAGCTCGGACTGGCCGATGGATGCGATGTGCCGGACCGAAATGAAGTAAGACCGGATGATACGAGACGACCCATGCCCATGCATGGCTCGTATGCAGGTACCGACCCGTCAAAAGGCGCTCGGAGCCGAGATCCGACGGCCTTCTATTGGGGACAGACCTCGTATTGCAAAACTACCTTTGAGACGGCCCAATTGCAGCGTGGGACGACGACGTTGCTTTCAAGGCATGAGACGAACCTAGCACCGACGCGTCTTAGTTTACCCCAGAAGATCTAGACTAGAAGCTTTAATGATATCATCGTCGTCTAGCATATCCACAAAGGGGGATGCATTTCCCAAACAGACGACTGTCAAAAGGTTATAAAAGCCCGACTTCCGACAGCCACAGACAACTCTTTTCTCCTCAGCCTCGCTCCAACCAAACAACTACACTCGTTTCTACAGCCTTCAACCGCTTACACTCGCTCAAAACAACCAACTAAACAACAATCACAATGGGTTTCACCACTCGCGCTGCTGTCGCCGGGCTTCTGCTCGGCGCCGCCAAGGCCTCTCCCGTCTACGGCAACGGTACCATCGCCTACACCACCGAGGTCGTCACTGCTCTGACCACCTACTGCCCGGCTGCCACCACCCTCACCTACAACGACAAGACCTACACCATCACCGAGGCCACCACTCTGACCATCACCGACTGCCCCTGCACCATCAGCAAGCCCGCCAAGCCCACCGCCACTGGCCCTCCCAAGGATGCTTGCGCTGAGCACTGCTACGAGGCTTACAACGAGTGCCGTGTTGCCAAGGGTGCCAACATGGCTACCTGCGCCGCCAAGTACGCCGAGTGCCTGGGCTACAGCCCTTTCGGTAACGACGGCTCTCTGGTTACTCCCACTGCTTGCTCCAAGAAGCCTGCTCCCACCAAGCCCGTCTACACCACCGAGGTCGTGACCGCCATCACCACCTACTGCCCTGAGCCCACCACTCTCTCTTACAACAACAAGACCTACACCATCACCAAGCCCACCACCTTCACCATCACCGACTGCCCTTGCACCATCAGCAAGCCTCACGGCCCTGCTCCTCCCAAGCCCAGCGCCCCTGCCCACGACTGCGCCAAGGAGTGCACTGATGCCTACAACATGTGCCGCAGCGGACCTGGTGCCAACATGGCCACCTGCGCTGCCAAGTACGCCGAGTGCCTGGGCTACAGCCCCTTCGGCGATGACGGCTCTCTCAAGACCCCTACTGCTTGCTCTGCCACTGGCCCTGCCCCTACTGGTCCCGCTCCCACTGGCCCTGCTCCCACCGGTCCTGCTCCTACCGGTCCTGCTCCTACCGGCCCTGCCCCTACTGGTCCTGCTCCTGTCGTCCCCGTCCATGACTGCGCCAAGGAGTGCACCGAGGCTTACAACAAGTGCCGCAGCGGATCTGGTGCCAACATGGCCACCTGCGCTGCCGAGTACGCCAAGTGCCTTGGCTACAGCCCCTTCGGTGACGATGGTTCTCTCATCACCCCCACCGCCTGCTCTGCCACTGGCCCTGCTCCCACCGGCCCTGTTGCTACTCCCACTGGTGGCAACCCCCCTGTCGTCACTGCTGGTGCCGGCCGCATCGCTCCCGCTGGCATGATCGTTGCCCTGGGTGCCATTGCTCTCTTCTAAGAGGTTGATGGTGACAGCATGATGTAGATGCAAAAGCCGCCATGGCTCCGAGATACTTCCTTTCAACAATTATAGAATATAGTATACGCATATATCAAGCTTGATGTTGAGACGCAGCCTCTGAGATGCGTGTTGTCTTGTAATAAAAGTTTGTCGACTAAACTATGACTTTGACTGTTTAATCCGTTTCTCGCCTTGTGAAAACCACCCATGTCCTCAGCTGGCATACCTCAGAATAGAGTGAAGCCTCTTCTCTGGACAATTCCTCATTTCATGGACTCCCTTCCTGTCACATGTCGGACAAAACAACTCATCCAGCGTATGAGCGTAGCTGCACTTCTTTTTGAAGCAATTTTCGTCTGGGCAGAATTTATACTTGATTGCTTCCCGCTTTCCATACGTCTTGAAGGCGGCCGTCTCCTCCTTGGTATGTCCATATTTGCAGTAAATGCCCTCCCTGCAATGCATACGCCAGTGGCAACGGTTGTGAATCTTTCTCTCGTCCGCCTTTAGGCGCTGTTTCTGTTTCTTCTGGCGCGTCTTGACGGCCGTAAAACCCGCATCATCATTGTTATCCCCTGATTCGACGATGTTGTTCGTATCAAGCGTCTTGAAGCGGTTCGGGGCTACCATCCCATTTTTGGAGCTTTCGGTGTGTTTTGAATTATATGCGACGTATGTCATAACCTTGAGGCCGTGCTGCTTGAGTCTTTCCGTCATGTCTTGAAACAGTTCGGTATGGATTTTATGCTCAAGCTCGCAGGCAGGTATAATAATAAGGTCGTCTCGAGAACCTCCACGAGGTTGATTGCGGTATCGGTAATGCGGAATGCGGAGACTCTTGACAGCCTGGTCGACCACCTCGGCTTGAGGCAAAGGATCCCGAATGACAATGCTGTGGGGAGGTATTTCGCTCTTGTCAAGATTGAAATCAGTTTCGTAAAAACTGAATTTATCCATATGTTCGTCGAGATAGTGTATTTTGACGAGCCCTTGGTCCATCAGGAGACGGCATTCTTCCTTGGGCTGCGTGTACGCCCCTGACATTCCGTTTGTCCATGACCAAACGTGGACTTCGAATCCTCTCTTAGCGATCCTTAGTACAGCGCGTAGGAGATCTTTGTCACCAGAGACGATAATGAAAATACCGGGTTTTCCTTCGTAATACAGATCAGCGGCGTCGGATACTGAGGCCGCAATGATCTCCGCGTCGACTTCTTTTTCGCGGCTTGTCCATGAACTCCGCTCAAACGTGTGTACTTCCACCTTGCAAGACTTGATAGCATTCCATATCGACTCAACGTTGGGGGGAGTCGATCCATATAGGTCGACGATAGCTTTGATGTCCTCATCGGCTGGCAGGCCGCAGTTCTGAGTCAAGACGTTCTTCAGCTTGCCAGCGTCAAACCTCCAGGTAGGGTCTGATTCGACGCGGTACCGATGTTTCTGAGCGGATGCTTTCTGGCCTTGAATCCATAGATTTGAGTCGTCGATATAGATCCTGATTTCTTGGGTGCTCTTGCGCATGGCGGTGCGGGTAGTCTTGCGAGGCGTCATTGATATCAACTTGGTGCTAGCCAAAGTGCAGTGGGAATTTCGAATATGTTGAAGATGAAGAATTGTTTAAGACTTTTTAAGGGAGTCTGAGTGAAATCGATTGTGACTGGATTTCGTTGACGGTGCTAGTTGCGAGAAAAGTCAAAGGTCTAGATAGTCAAAGGAGGGAGCCCGTTACCTCGTATTTTCTCCTTACCGCAGCCTCATTTCCTACTTTGCCTTGTAATATGCCTTATTTACACATTGATGCATTGGGAGCCTTGTCGATGCAGCCATCTTTCAGCGGATTGCCTTGCATGCAGGTCAGGCCCTTCTGGCGCCTAGAAGCCAACAGCTATTGGACCTTATCCACAGTGCGTCCCATCCAGAATTTCTACGCCTCTCAGTTTCGCTGAAGAGGGTTAGTCATACAAGGCGAACAACTGCGGCCTTATCTGAATAGCCAAGACTTGCCTGAGGCCTGAAACATGGTTGCTGCTGTTGGGCCGCTGCTGTGTAGGTGGTTCCTTGCACTGCCATTCAGCCTGCGGAATACTGCGCCTCAGCGGTAAGTAAAACACGGCCCCAACACGAAAGTGTACAAATAAAAGTTCAAGGGAATGGCTGGTGTGGCAAGATAGCCAACATGGTTCGCCTGAGACTGGCGACACAGGTCACGCGGCTGCCTCTTCAGGTTTCTGTATTAATTAATCTCTCTTGCATAAAGCTCCATACCTATTCAATCCCCCTTGGTCCAAGTGCATGAAATGCTTTACAAAGGACGCAAGGGTGCATGCAGGCTGTGAGCCTTGGCCATCCACACAACTGTAGACACGATTTCGACCAGTGAGGATTAAGAAATGGGTCTGCAATTCATTTCGTCCTCTTAATCGCACATGAGAGTCCACTCGGGAGCTCTTGGAGAGAGATTCGAGGTGATAACTAATTTCACCACCTCCGAGTGACTCGAAGCCTTTGAGGCCGGGTTTTGATGAGGAACAAGGAACTCCTTTTGAGCTTTCTCATCCACTCCATGATGATCACTGGGCTAGTGGGCCCACCATTCCCGCGAGCCTTGTTTCTTTGTAGAGATCACTGGGTTTCTCAAAATTAGCTGGAACAATGAGGCTGCAAACTTATTAGTCTGGCAACGATTAAGATGCTCTAGGGTTAAAGTCAGTAATGTCTTGTAAATCGTCCTATATTCCAGTGTGTCTAGGGCCGTTTCTTTTTGAGAAATACAATTATTTGATTGCCAATGCTGTTATCGGATTATTGATAGACAAGGAAGCTGATCCTATCACAGCCAGGGCGAGGGAAGACGGAAAAGATAAAGAACTGCCGACTCGGTTACTTGACCCTTTCATAAAAACCAAAATGCCTTCTCGTCACATGCTGGGCGATCTCGGCCTAAGGACCAAACGCCGTCATTAAAGGACGCCAACAGCGACTCTTCCAAACGTTTATATCCGGAGAGCACTCGGTGACGCAGCAAAATAGCCGACAAAGCTCTGCAAATCACCTCTCGAGAATTACCAGTGACGTCACCCAATTGGCCCCAAACGGAATCTGAGTGCCGGCCGGCCTTTCGGAGCGGAGACCTGGGGGCCGGGATTAAGATGTGACGCCGAAACCGGTCCCGATCAACCACTTAAAGGAGAAGTAAAATCCTTTCGTCTTCCTTTCGCCTCCTGCTTCTTGATCTTGTTTAATCATAGAGTCACGCATCACCTGGAATGTGTTGCAGTTCGTTAATATGCATCTCGCCGATGAAAGAGGATCCTCATTAGGGGAGCTCAGCGATGAAGAATCGTCTATTTCATCAAGCAGCCATTCCCGAACCGAAAACGACGCCAATTCCACCCATTACTCAATGAACGGCAACACAACAGGACTTGGCTTGACAAGGACCATCTCTCGACGAGAATCCATCCTGTCGCGTATTCGAAGTCGCCCAGTTCCCCAGTTCACCCACCCGTTGTCTCATATCAAAACGACTGAAGACCAGCTCGTTGACTTTGATGGCCCCGACGATCCATATCGGCCGATGAACTGGCCAACCAAGAAAAAGGTTCTAACCACCTTACTTTATGGTCTTGTTACCATGTCAGCCACCTGGGCATCGTCTTCATACTCTGCGGGCACAGCCCAAGTTGCAGAGCATTTCCACGTCTCCAAGCAAGTGTCAACCTTAGGCACTACCATATTTCTCCTCGGCTTCGGAATCGGACCTCTTCTTTGGGCGCCTCTCAGTGAGGTTTACGGGCGGAGGTTGGCTGTTCTTATCCCCATGTTCATTGCCATCAGTTTCAGTTTTGGAAGCGCAACCGCAAAAGATTTCCAGACTCTGATGTTGACGCGCTTCTTTGGGGCTTTCTTTGCGTCGGCGCCAGTGACAAATACTGGTGGCGTTCTTGGAGATCTGTTTTCACCGTCTGAGAGAGGAATAGCGATGGCTGGTTACGCCATGGCCGTGGTCGGCGGGCCAGTCCTTGGTAGGTTCCATTCGCACTTTTTCAGAACTCTCACGAGTCAGGTTTCCAGATACTTACTTGTTTCAAGGCCCTATTGTCTCTGCTGCTGTTGTGCAAGAGCCATCACTTGGATGGCGCTGGGCTGAGTACCTCACAGGTATTGTCCAAGTAATCTTCCTCACACTGGCCGTCATCTTTGTCGATGAGAGTTACCCACCTCGGCTCCTTGTATACAAGGCCCGCCGCCTGCGCCACGAAACTGGAAACTGGGCACTCCACGCCAAGTTTGAAGAATGGGATGTGAGCATTTCACAGCTCGCCCAGAAGTTCCTTGTCCGCCCGGTTCAACTGCTTTCCACGCCCATCTGCTTCTTGGTCGCTCTGTACGCCAGCTTCTGCTATGGCATTTTGTACATGCAACTCGGTGCCATCCCTATTATCTTTGGAGAGATCAAAGGCTGGAGCCTTCTCGTATCTGAGTTGCCCTTCCTCTGTATCTTTATAGGAGCTGTTCTTGGTTGTGGCGCCAACGTTTACAACCAGCTGCTATACAACAAGGCTTACCACGCAGCCGGAAACCGAGCTGTTCCTGAGAAGCGCCTGCCTCCGATGATGATTGGATCATTCGTCTTCTGTGGTGGCCAATTCCTGACAGGGTGGACTGCACAAAAGGACATTCATTGGGTTGTTCCTTGCATTGGCTTGGTCCTCCTTGGAACAGGATTCTTTACCATTTTCCAAGCAGCACTCAACTATTTAGTTGACACCTTCCAAACCTATGCGGCATCTGCTGTTGCCGCAAACACTTTTCTTCGTTCTTGTTTCGCAGCCGCATTTCCTCTCGTCGTTACGCCCATGTATCACAACATCGGGGTTGGGCCTAGTTCGAGTATCACGGGTGGATTTGCTGCGTTGCTGATACCCGTTCCGTTTGTGTTTTATAGATATGGAAAGAGGATTAGAGCGAGATCGAAGTGGTCAAAGGGATCTGTCTATGATTGATCGTTGCAAGAGGTATAGAACCCAATCATGAAGGCCTATTTTAAGAACAAGCAACCGTAAGAATACAGTTATTAGAAATTGTTTATCCGAAAGTAATATAATTTTATTTAATCCAGCCCAAAATTTCTGTCCTACTAGCGACGCCCACCGTTCATTCAAATGCTGGTGTCTTCCCAGCCTGCTTATTCCACAGCTCTTTATATCTTCCTCCACGCGAGATCAACTCAGTATGCGTTCCAGACTCAACAATCTCTCCAGCATGGATAACCAGAATTTGGTCGGCATTGACAACTGTGGACAACCGATGCGCGATTACAAAGGTTGATCTTGAGCGCCTCAGTGTATCCAACGCACCCTGGATGCTGGACTCGGTGTTTGTGTCTACCGCACTTGTTGCCTCGTCCAGAATTAGGATAGGGGGGTCTTTAAGGAAAACTCGGGCAATGGCTAGCCTTTGTATCTCTCCTCCTGACAGCTTCACACCCTGTTCGCCCACCTGGGTGTTGTATCCGTCGGCAAATGAAAGAATCTTGTCGTGGATAGCAGCAGCACGGCAAGCCTCATGAATCTCTTTGTCTGTTGCTGTAGGTCGGGCATATCGAAGGTTTTCGAGAATAGACGCGTTGAAGAGCAATGGGTCTTGCGGAACAACGCCAAGAGCGTTTCGAAGAGAGCTCAGAGTTATGTCGCGAATGTCATGGCCATCGATGGTAATAGATCCAGCTTTGACATCGTAAAACCGCAAGAGTAGCTTCATAATAGAAGACTTGCCAGCTCCCGTCTCTCCAACAAATGCCACCGTCTGTCCAGGCGCAACCGAGAAGGAAAGGTCTCGAATTGTCGGTTTCCTTTCATCGTAGTGGAAATGCACATGGTCAAACGCAACATGACCTTGGATATTAACAAGATCCGTGGCTCCCTCCTTGTCAACAATGCTTGGCTTTGTGCGGAGAAGGTAGAGAAGACGTTCCGCATCTACCATGTCAGACACAAGGCTCCGATAGTTGCGCGAGATGAACCTGATCGGCCAGATCATGTATTCCCAGTACTGGACCAGAAAGACAAAGTCGCCCGGTGTTGATCGTCCCTGGGAAATATCGTAAATGACAAGGCTTGCGAGGACGAAAAAGGTCGAGGGAATCATCATGTTCAGCACCATCTCGGTGTAGGCATCCATCTTGCCCCATACGCGGCTCGCAGCCAACTTGTTTTCGACAGCCTGACCGAAACGTCCTCGCTCAAATCCAAGCATGTTGAAGTAGGTGACAGTTTGCCAGCCTTGGACGGCCTGGTGCATGACACGTGCCTCTTCTCTCTGAGTGTGAGATGATTTGCGCCGGTTGCTAATGTTCCAGTTGGAAGTTATCACCTCCACAGTAATGTACGCAGCGATTGCTACAGCCATAGCTAGAGAAACATAGATGTTGAACTTCCAGTATAGGAGGCCAAACGCGATGGCCACATCCACCAGCGTGGGTAGGAGATCGATGATGAGCACTTCGAGGAAGTTTGTTAGCGACTCTCCCTGCTCAATGGCCTTCATGACTTCAGCTGAATCTCTGTCGGAGTGAAAGTCCATGGACAGAGACAAGACATGGCCGAATGCAGCATTAGTAAGTTGTCGGTATGAAAACTGCTTGATAGGGATCTTGGCCAACTCCTCCATCAGTCCAACAAGGCCTTCCACTGAAAGAAGGCTCAGAATAAACCAGATAAACAGCGCCCTGAAAGGGTTCTTGTGCTCGAGTAGCTCATCGGCGGCAATGCCCAGTTGACGAGGGATCAGGACGTTGAAGATTCGGTTCGCTGCGATGCAAAAGAAGCAAACCAGGATGGAGAATTGGACTTTGCGGTCCTTCTTCGGGATGAAGAATGGAACAAGTATGGAAAAGTCGGAGAGATATCCCCACCAACCTCCCGTCTCCTTGAGCCTCTTTGCTCGGCGGCGCTTGATGCTGGCGGTGTCATCCTCAGAGTCGCTTGCCTCGGTGACCGTATCGTCCTCAGAGTCACTGGATACAGAGGCTGCAATCGAGGCCTCGGTTCCGTAGGAAGGGGCCCCAAGTGTTCTGCCAGGGGATTGGGCTTGAAGGAATGGCGTTTCCTCTTCCATTCTTGCAGAATTGCGGGTTTCGATGGTGCGTCTGTAGACTTGATATACTGCAAAGAATAAGAGAAGCAAAAGCCTGACAGCTTGGCAGGATATTTGAAAGGGAAAATAAATTCTCCTCTTGTCGAATAGAGCCGTTAGGATCAACAGAGGTGTCTCAAATGCCAGCGTGAGGAGTGACGTTCCCCATGTCAGGTGTTGAGACGTTTTTTGCTGAGTCCAAATAAACGCCCAGGTAGAAATAAGCACCACCAGATGAAAAGTCCGAGCCTCCTTTAGTGCGGATTCATCCCTCTGGAAAATTGTGAATACACCCTCGGTGATGTAGGATAAAATCAAGAGGATGTAAGGAACATGACTGCGACGAGAAACATCTCGACGTTTATGTTTTCTGTCCTTGACAGCTCCCAGTTTGACAAGTGTAATAGCGGAAACAAAGACCACAGCAGCAATGGCGCAGCCGAAGTGAAGGGCTCGGGAGATTTGAAGAATTGGCGGCATCATGTGAACGGCAGAGCTTGACCGAAACTGGTCGATGTCTTGAAGATTGGTTCTTGTCGAAGAGCTCATAGTTCGAAACAAGAATTCCAGAATAGGGGAATTTCGCCTCTCTTAAAAACAATCCATCCATTTTGCACCGCCTACCGCCACCTTGGCGTCAGCCGCCATCTGCAGCCTCGTTGGGAGCCTAGAATGCCTGTCCCCCCTTGATCCAGTCATCGTTGTCGTCACTCAGCCCGACGTGACTCAGGCCTGCGAGGGGCGGGATGACGCTTGCAGGGCGCTGTGATTGGTGATAGCGTATTGACAGGCATCTCCTTGCTTGCATCCGCGCTCGACCCACTGCTAGGTTACTATCTATTTCTGCGAAGTGATCAGCGGAAGTTTGTTAATGCACTACTTCCAATGGCGAGCACTTGCGCCAAGGGCGTAATGACAGCCTGCTTGCACTCGATCCACGAAACCCAAGCAACCCATGTCAATTTACACATGAAAATTGAAACACAATCGGATATAAACTCGGAAAATTCATCCAATTCAGTGGGTCTATCACTCTTGATTCGCTATCCCGGACTCGGCTCTCTCCATCTTGTGAAGTGGCGGTGCTTTCGGCTAGCCCGCTTACGATCCAGCCAATAACTCTTAATCAAGACTTCAACAACTTGAGATAATTTTCTAATTAGACCAGGCAGACCACGCGCCCTTCCTTTTACCACAGTTATTTGCACGGTCCCTGCATGACTGCATATCTGGTCATGATGATTCCACTCTCCAACGGTTCACTTCCCAGTAAGTTGAGTCTGACAGGCAGATTCTCAGTAGAGTCAATTGCCTCCATCAACTTGATGCCGTCCCCCAATACCACGGGCATGACTGCTGCCTCGACTGTGTCAATCAAGCCGGCACGCATACACTGAGTTGCAAGATTGCTACCTCCCATAAGCCACATATCCTTCCCGGTTCTCAACTTCAACTGGCGAATGAATTCCAGTACATTCGTCGATAAGATAGTGATATCGGGGAAATCTTCTGGCTTCAAAGATTGGCTCGCCACTATGACACTCTCCTTCGGCCGGTTGGACAGAGGGTTCTCAGTCGGTCCTCCCAGCGACAGCATAGTTTCGTACGTCTTTCGACCCATGACAAAGAAGTCGAATTCTCCATAAAGTGCTTTGAAGTCAATCGTTGGATCGTCAACAATCCAATCAGCTGAGCCGTCCGGCGAGGCTATGTAGCCATCGAGGCTGGTCGCCACGTTGTAGCGAAGCTGGGGCATGGCCGATAGAATGAAGAAGAATGAGTGAGAATGGGTCGAAAGCGGGGTCATAAGATTCGAGGGAAATGTCAGGCACATGTACCACGCAGATCGGTTCAAAATCTGCCCGTCTTATTAGCCCCTTGACAAGATGGGTCATGTCAGACTGCATATGTATGCAACCCTTGATAGTCTTTGCAACTCATCGACAAAGATGGCTATGAGACAGAATGAGTCATTACATGTACCTCGCCCAACCAACAATCCAAACGAGATAAACTTGGCTACCTTCCGCAAGATCTCGACAGCCATTCATGAATACACTTCAGAACTTCTCAGGCTCTCTTACTGATGCTTGCGACGCCAGGAGTTCCTCTCTCAAAAGCCAAATCAAAATGAAGAGCGATCCAGGACCAACAACAGCCCCCACGACGCCAGCAACGGCCAAAGCTCGAATCCAGGGCAATTCGCAAATGCCAGCCTTCTCCAGATCACTAAAGTGATATGCAAGCCAGAGAAAACCAGCCGAGTAGGTGCACACGTAATCATATTGAATGATGGTCCGAAGGCACTCGTCTGGATCTTGGGGGGACTCGACGAAATATTGGGGCATGAAAACCTCAGACAAGGGGCCCTCAATATTTGGAATAGTGTACCACCATGTTGCTGTGCTGATGAATGCAAGCAAGTATACAGTGACCCTGAGGATGACTAGCTCCTGATTGGAATCATCCTTGGTCGACCGTGTCTTGCTAACACCGGAGATTGTCTTGGAGATGACAAGCATTGTGAACGATCCCCATACTGGGAAAAGCTGCCAGATCCAGTTCCACCAATTTCTTGCTTCAAGGGAAGGATGGAAGTAAGAAGGGAAGTGTGAAGAGAAGTATGACAATGCAATGGTTGGCAACAGGGCGATGCAGGATGCTACTCCCGGACGATGAAGTCTCGGGGTAGTAAGTTTGTACGCCGGCGTAAAAACGTAAAAGAGGAAGAAATAGACGGGGGCTAGAAAGCCAATTCCCAGGAGTTGCGCGAGAAATAGGATTATAAATGGGCTAGATAAAGTTAGAAGAGGTGAGTCCAATGACCATTCTCTAGCAGAGTACTTACAATCGTACAAGGGGAAACCCATTCGCCGGCCTGTAGCCTTCGATCAAGAATACCATATACATGCCAGCAAAGTCGGTAAGGAAGACAAGTGAGTGCCAATATGCTCGTGGATCGGAAAAGAATTGCAACTGAGCGAAGGCAACTGTAATATGAGCAAAGATCCCGTCCAACAGGGGGATACCATAGAATTCCCGGAGGATCCTGACGTTGCCTCCGCCCCACGTAAACTGCGAATTTTCGAGCATGTTTTGTATGACGGGACCAACCGGTTCGCCCATCGCAAATGCTCGGATCATGAGACCGGAGAACGCGAGGATCGGGAGGGCAAAGAGAGCCCTCCACAGCCGGCTTTCCGTAGCCACCGACGCTGTTGACGACATTCTGTTAGCAACACAGGCGACAAGACGCTTGAGATGAGTTCACAGGATCAGCAAGTTGACGGAGGGAAATTCGCGCTCCTGGGACGGAAGGATTCAGGTTGTCCTGCCAACGGATCATGCAAGCGAGGGATTTAAACAGTATGGTACTGGGTGGTGACTTGTCACAAATGTGACAAGAGCGGCTTCATGGTTGATTTTTTGCATATTTCTACAGTAAATATCACGTCATAATTACCATCTTTCGTTAAGAGAAACAGCTCAGTTGCCGGTCCTATCATAGGCCTCGGTTTTGTAGTTTCGGGGAAACAAGAGAGATGAGGGAATTATGCCAAGAACGAGTTAGGCCTTGACAGTAGCTGGAAGATAAAAATCTAGTCTATCCCCATGCCTTTCTAAGTACGTGAGATACCCAGTTCTACCTACGCCCCAAGCCATGTTAAACGCAAAAAGCGCTGATCATCAAAATTGCCGACAGTGCATAGCCAAGCATCGACCTACTTATGGTCGACGCATGGTCTTCTTCGTCGTCGGACGAATTCTTGTCGTTGTCATCAGTGGAGTTGTCATCCCCTCCCGTACTGTCATCATCTCTAGAATTGGTCTCGGTCCTGTTCCTGACGGGTCCGTTGAGTTCCATGCTGAAATCAGCAGCAGTAAAGGTGACATTTCCATCTGAAAGCCAAGTTTCTGTACCGAACTCGACTATTCCTAGCCAAGGATCCTTGGGTAGGTCATTCGGTGTGTCAATATGTTTGTGTGCTTGTTCAAGGATGTACTCGAAAAGAGGATAGAAGTCTTCATCAAAGGACAAGACATCCTCACCGTTCCGAGTGACGGCAGTGAATACGTGTGTGCCACCTGAGTTGCGGCCGTAGTATAATGAGCTTGACATTGTCAGTGTGGGAAACAAGAAAAGGGAGTAGGTGACACTCACAACTCGGTCTCTCCAAGTGTCACGTTGGAGAGAATCATATTCTCCTGTCGACCAAGCCACCACGGATCCCCCACCCGACCAAGCCAGACCATAAACTCGATAGCCGCATCTTGAGGATATAGGGTCCTATTGCGATCATCATCGAGGAAGAAGTCCCAGGCGGCATTGGCCTGTACTCCCTGTCTCTGTAGCTCTGCCTTGTTCTCTGCCCAAACCGATTGAGTAAAGTCGCGAGGCGGCTCGCTGGGACTACCAGGAGTATAGATCCATTTAGTCGAGAGGCGGATAGATTGGAGGCTGCTGAGACGCAGGGGAATGTCTTTGTGGCTGAACCGTACGTATGGAAACGAGTGTACGTCTTGGATGTCTTTATCCCAGTCCCATAAAGCGTCAAAAGCAGGAGTGGAATTGTCGACTCTCATGCACACGAAGCCGTCTTTGGGACTTTTGTCATTCCATGCATTTGGGTAGTCTATGTGAAGAGTCAGCCAGGTACAGATTCGCGTGTCACAGGTTATTTACTCACACATGAGCGAATCGTTCAACTCGCCAAACCTCTGCTTATCACAAATTGTTGAGACATGATCGGATGTGGCTGAAACAACCCCAAACAGCAACGCGACCGCGTTGGCAGCGACTACACCCAACCTCATATCGATGGTTGTTGACCCTTTTTCCTCCGACACAGACAAAAAGAAGGTGGTTAGGGGTTAGTAGCGGTCATAGGAAAAAACGCGTCGTCGTCCAACTTTTTTGCTCTGTTGCATGGTCAACGATAACCCCGCTCTCACCACAGCCCAGACTCTTGGAAAGTCTTGGCCCACAAATTGGACATACGTGAACATGCTGGATACGCCAGGTTCAACTTTGAAACCTTGGCAAAACACGCGCCGTAATTCATTTAAGAGCTCGCCAGATGGTTGCGTCACTTGGCTCTCGAGATCCTTGTTGACGCGAGATAGTGAGCAGCCAATCAGAGCCACTGGAAAAGCTGACGTGGCCTTATTGGCAAAGCTCGGCATCCTCGGCAACGTCATAACCACCTTGGAACTGGAGACGAAGGGTGGCTGTAATCTCGCATATCTACGAAGACGGGTGGCTTTACGGGTTATCCTCACAGTGTGCAACTATCGCCGATGGAACAGTTGAGCTGCGGTGACCTCAACCTCATGGAACAGTTAGAGTTCAATATCGTCCCCTTTCTGGCCAGACTTGTACATCGGAGGACAGACTGCATTCTCGCTTGAAGAGTTGGAGGACACTTTCGTTAGAATTAATGAGATAGCATTAATAGGCGAGGAGTACTTTCTTCTATGTAGGCTTTTTATGTTGGATTGTCTGGTGTTGTCTATGTTGATGGGAAGAAGGGTGTTAAGTTACCAGAACATCAGGTGTTTTTTTGCTCTAGACGGTGTTCACGCATCACACGCGAACCACATGATCATAGAACTAATTTTCTAAAATTCTCACTGGTGCGAGGACATTTCTATGCTTTGACCTGGTACATTGAACCAATAATGGTAGCCTCTTTCCGTTATATAGTTGCCAATGCTCAATTCTATTTCATTCTAGGGTAGGTGGTTGGCTTGAGGGGCTTACCTTTGTGGCTGGGTCGATCGATTGATGGCCTGTGGCTGTTCTGCGCGACCCGTCCCGAGCCCCTCATCAAGGCTGGCAGTGCATCGGAAGCGCGATCGCGTCAATCACCCAACGATTCCAACCACCTCAGATCACACAATAATCCCCGTGTCTGTCGATACCTCCCCTTCCCAATCCGACTCTCCCACCCCAATGCTGTTCCAGCGCCTCCTCGACGATGCCGAAAGCCCTCCTAAGACACCAGAGTCCCCGTGAACAGCCGGCTCCCCATCGACGTGCGACTCCCCCTCCTCCAAACGAATGAACTATCGATCGAACTCGAACCCTGAAAGCTGAGGGCGGCATTGATCGAAGAACATCGCCGTAGGCCGGCATCCCCTGCGATGTCCCCTCTATACCCCTTGCTCTAGAATGAGCATGGCGTCCTCGCCATCGCATCGTCCTTGGTATGATCAACGGCTCCTGCGACATTACCCCGCGATGCCTTGCGGACACGCTCGATGCTCTGCTGTTGCGGGGTCGACGCTTTCATGTTGATGCATCTCGCTGTGAACTGCAGACAAGGTGCAGGCCAAGAAAATATCTCAGCCCTCGATCAGGACTGCCAGAAGAGCTTCTTCGTAGATCCCAATGTCATCCGTGCTGTTGGCAGCTTTTCTGCCCATGCTCTGGTGGCTGGACACAGCCCCCCTCTCTAGTGGGCTAACAACCATTGTCTCCGCCATACTCCCGTCCTGATGGGCTCCCTGAATGCTGTCCAATAGCCTCTCCTTCGTCGAACAGAATGAACCCCCCGTAGGTGGCATTGAGCTGGTGATCGTCCACCAGCCATCATCTCACATGGTATGCTCTCAGACTGTGGCTTGTATTAATGCTTGCCAAGACTGGTTCTCCTGCAGGGACTCGTAGATTCGGTGCTAGCTTGAACCTGCAAGTCGAGCCAAACAATTGCACCTTACGAAGGCTGGGCAGTTCAGCGACTGCATAGGCGGAACTTACAAAGCTAGCCATCAGCATTCATGCTATTAGTTAAGCTTGTGACAACATCCCTAGCGTGGGAGTGTCCAGTTGAGCGGTGAGGGTGTACGGTAAACGCGGCATATGTCTGAGACGACGGCGTCTAACACACAAACGATCTCGCCATCCTCAGAAGAGGGACAGTAGCAACTGTAGACCACCTGCCGAGTGTCTGACGGCGATATGCTTACGCGGAGATGGTGGAGTCTGGCGTTGAGAGCTGAACATGACGTATCCCGGGGACGCCGAATATCCGAGCCTTCGGCACGGCGCTTGCCGAGAGCATCACGAACCGAGCCGTGAGATCCGATGTGCCCTATCATGATCTGGAATAGCTGTTGACATTGTCTGAGAAGGGGTCAGGAATACGCAAGAGGCTTTTGTTTGAGACGACTCCGCAATGACAGCATTGCACCCTGTTGTCGCGCATACACCAACTCTGTCTTTGCTTAAGAAGGGACCATCTGCACCCTTTTTGGTGTCTAGGTTCTCTAAGCTGGTTCTTCACCATTAAACACTGCACTCGAAACTCTTGATACATCTTTATCTTCCTTTTTAAAGTATCCACCATGGGCTGGTTTGATAGTGAGAGGATCTCCAAATATGCGGCTAGCTCCCCAACTGACACACACCAGGCGACTCCGATCAGGCTCAGGCCTACGACCAGGTTGTGAACCGTCCTCACGAAGCCGAGTGGTCTCACGAACTTCTCGGAGGCGCTGCCGCCTTCGAGGCTGCCAAGGCGTACGAGAATCACGTCTCTCGGAACGGTTAGTGACAAGGATACGGAAGACCACCGTCACGACTTACCTAACATAATCACTAGGTCACCCCGACTCGCACGCCAAAGCAAAGGAGATTCTTGCAGGAGCCATTGGTGCCTTTGTAGACCGCGAGGTTGAGACTAGGGGTCTGGACTATGTTGATCGCGAGAAGGCAAAGCACCATGCTCAGCGACAGGCTGAGGAGCAACTTGCCCAGGAAGGCCGTTGGTAAATATCATCAAAGCTAGCGTTGCACTTGAATCCTGGAATAGTTAAATATGACAAACTTTCTATGTCAATACCTATTGCGACGCATCAGTTCATGTGAACTGTGAACATTGTCAAGCGGCTTACTTTAGTTCTCATATGAACAGGGAGAAATCAGCATAGTAGATAAAGCTGGGTTATCGATATTCGTATTTTCTTTTTATACTTGAGGCTTGTGAGTCACCTTCCAAGTGCTATGTACCCGACAACTAAACCTACTGCTATTCTGCTAGTAGCCAAAACCCAGATGTGTCAGATTGTCTGGGAGAAACCGCTTCAAGCCATCATCCCATTTCATAGTCTTTCTCCATATTTACACCTTTCCTTAAACATCATTCTCTCGTAGATTCATAAATGAACGGCTTGTCCTCGTGATATCTTTTAAATCAAATCATGATCGCAGAACTTGCCCAAAACCGCCGTAAAGTCATGCTCGTGAAGTGAAGCAGCGTCTCGCACCCTCTTGATGGACGCCGTGGTAGAGTTGGCAGGAGTCTTTGGGATCAGGTCCTTACCGTCAACGGCAAGGATACTGAGGACATGGGCTGCTGCCTTGGCATTGATGGTGATTGTCTCGGGGACTGGGTTGGTGATGTTGTCACAGGCTTGGTGGTAGCATGCATCTTGCTCTGCTCCGGTACCGGTGAAGAGACCGCCGACGGGCTTCTTGATGACCTCAAGGAAAGGAACGTAGTCAGTACCGCCAGTGAGACCAACGGGAGTAACCTCGATGCCCTTGGAAGTAAAGTGCTCCACGAAAAGGTCCTCAACCACATCGGATCCAGGAGGTCCACCAGGGCCAATCTTCTCACCGGTACCATCGAAAACTCCATAGAAACCACGCGAAACCATGTCAAAGTTGAGGTAAACCAGAAGCTTGTCAACTTCTTTGGGAGTCAGACTGTTGACATAAGCCTTGCTTCCCCACAGACCGTTCTCCTCTGCTCCCCACCAGCCGAATCGGACCTTGAGGTTGGTAGAAAAGTGCTGCAGACCCTTGGCAACCTCGAGGATAAGAGAAGTACCCGACCCATCATCGTTGATACCGGGGCCGGCCTTGACGGAATCGAGATGGGCTCCAAGCATAACCACGTTGGTGGCATCACCTCCCTTGGTCTCAGCAAACACATTCTGCGTGATGCGCTCCTCAATGAGCTGTTGAATCTGGACGTAAGCCTCGACTGTCTCTCCCGCCGCAAGTCGGGCCTTCAACGCCTGTCCCGGCTCTTGGTCGATGAGAGCCGCGGGAACATATTCATCAGGGTTGGGAGTTGAGAGGGATCCAGCGGTGAGCTTGGCAGGATCAGAGTTGTAGAGAACAACAGCAACGGCACCAGCCTTGGCAGCAGCCTTCAGCTTTCCAGCAAAGGTTGTGGCATCAGGGCAACGACCGCGTTCAACAAGGACAATCTTGCCCTCTGCACCGAGGCCTTCGTAGTTGTCGGCCGAACATCCAGCCTCGCCCTCGGGTCCGTGAACTAGCTCTCCCGTAATACCTTCCGCAGGAGTGCTGGGTGTGTAGGTCAGGGCGACGGTGCGGAACGTCTCATCATCGACTGTGACCTCTGCCGCTGTGGTGTCGGTATAGAGGGCAGGGAAATCCTCCTTCCACGCCTTGAAACCCTTGAGCTTCTTAAGCTCCCTGTAAATGAAATCGACAGATGCGTCATATCCAGGAAGGCCAAAAGCGCGGTTTCCGCCATTGGCGTAGGCAATGTCATTGAGCTTTTGCAGGTTCCTCATCAAACTGAGATGGTTAGCACATGCAAGCCTCACGCCACCGGATGAGAACATACCCTTTCTCAGTAATGAGCTTCTGGAGCTTGTGAGACTTGACCTGTGGTCTACGGTCCTTGCCAGCTGCTCCCAAAGACGGGAGCAGCGTCAGAAGAGTAGCTGCCGTGGTCAACTTCATTGTCGATTTCAAGGTAGGATTCCTGTCTCAAGACAATGATGGGAACAGCACAGAAGATTTAGGAGGGGGATGCAGCTTAATATACATGGTACCACTCGTACACAATCCATCGACATCAACAAGTCCCTCATCAACGTCACGCAGGGCTTCTCGCGCAATAACCCCACCCCGTGAGTTATCGCGGAGCTATCGACCTTTGGAAGGTGGCTCAGGCATTCCATCGGCCGCCAGGAAGATCAGGTTTGAATCGGGAAGGTCGAAAAGGAAGCTGTGCTGACATTCTTTTATCAGCGTTACATGCCAAGACGACACTAAGAATATGCATAATCCCGGGCCTGCCAGGGGCAAGGATCCCGGCCTCAGAGTTTCATTGATGGATTGATGTTTTTTGCAAAGAAACATCTGCAAAGAAACATCTGAGGGGTAGATGAGCAGCTATTGGTCATTTTACTATGACTCTTGGGAGTCGGCGGCAAGGTAGGTATGATATGAGAGCAAGGGTCAAACACCAGCCCAGTTCGAGTTACTCGGGCGATGACGCAAGTACAAGGTAGTCGTGATACGCTACTCCGCAGCACGCCTAGGGGACTTTTGTCAGGCTTGGCTACCTCGTCTCGGAGGTGGATATCTGATGGGGAAGCTCAAGTCCTTTTGTTCCGCGCATCTGACCTGGAAGCATCATGTACCTGTACCAACAAAGCAGATCTTTGAGGACTATAGTGGCCCAAATTCACGGTCAAGTATAGTCAGGTGATATCAGTCCGGGATTGATCCTCCGGGCCACTAGGCTTTCCGACTCATCCATTATATTTTGAAGAATCATTGAACGCTTGTTTCTGGAAGCTCCGAATTGTCAGGTCTGCTTAATGGAAGAGACTTGTCGCGTTGTGATGATGAGCACATTTTTCATCTCATGAGTTTGTGCGCCTTTAGTCACCGCCTCCTGGCCCAGTTATCATCTCCCCTCACAACACGAGAGATTTCTACTAGTTCTATAGGATATATGAAGCAATTTTTCGAAGCAATTTGAATTGTGTTGGGTAGAAGATAGCGAGGACAATACTAGGCTTACATCTTAGCACTGGTCAGGATCCATTCCATGCTTGCTGTATTGAGGAGAGTATCAAAGCATCCTGATTTTTTTTTTTTTGAAGATAAAATAGAGTTGCAATTATTTTCAACTATAAACAACCACCGATGAGATATACGAGATGGATTATATTTACCTAGTATTAGGCTCCAGGAGGTGGCTGAGGCTAAGCGGATATAGGGAAGAGTTCCATCTTAGAAGATACGGGTTAGGTTGCAATAGAGACTTACTAGAGCTAGAACCGTCTCCAATGAGATGGCATTCATTTAAACATACGCTAATGCAAGGGCGATCTATGGTAGGGTGCGGGAAGAGTGGTTGCCGGTTCCGTCAACCCATCAAGGTGGCGTGCCTAGTAGAAACTATCAAGCTCGGTACACTATGCATGGGCGATCTCTGCATGAGTAAAAGACGATTGATATGTAAAGACTAAGGGAATCTGAACTGCTAACTAATCTGAAACGTAACTCATCACTCTCATCAAACTCGACAAACATGATCGGGAACTTGACATTTAGACCAAATGATACTCGTGCAGCATCTGTCCAATCTGAGATCCTTGCAACTTGGACATCAGGAATGCACGAATGCGCTCCGGCAGCCAGGGCGCCAATTCCTTACCATCTCTCAACTGAGACATGGCATCCAGCAAGACTCTGACATCGTACGTCGAGCCAAACACCTCTGGAACAGCGCGGTCAACGCCGGTGAGCTGGTAGACAGACTCCATTCCCGTACGCACAGCATACTCGGTCGTGAAGATGCAGTCACGGGTCGTCTCGGCGAACTGTCCGATAAAGGCAAAGTTCTGTGAGCCAGCCGGAACAACGTCAGGACGGTCTCCAGCCTGTCGTGGCATGAAGAAGGCGGTGATGTATGGCATCATCGTAGGGACACACTTGACAGCGTCAGCAGCCAGAGTAGCGATCTCGCTGGTTGGTACGCCAAGATGGTACAGCCACTCCTGGACAATCTCTTCTCCGGTGCATTCCTGCATGGGCTTCTTGACATAGTCTCCCTCCTTTTCGACGAGCAGACCATAGATCCAGCCGACAACCGAACCCTTGGGTTGGTTCTTGAAGTGAGGCTGTCGATTCACGGTCCAGCTCATGATCCAGCTCGAGTCACGGACAGTGACAATACCTCCAGTGACGACCTTACCACTGAGGGGATCCCGCTTGCACACCTTTTGGATATACTCGGGGATACGACCATCCAGAGTCTGGAACGTGGCCGACTCCCACTTTGTGGCCTTGATGTCTCCGCAAAAGACCTCAGGGCGTCCAAAGGCGGGATCCTTGGCTGCGATGCGGCGCCACAGATCCCATGCTGGAGCTGGGCCCTCGTGGAGCTTAGGAACAGTGTGGTGATCTCCATAGCCCGTGTTTTCAGTCAGAGATCCAATGGTCATGAAGACCAGATCATCAGGGCTCAGAGCTTGGCCCGACTTTTCGCCATCCTTGATCCAATGGATGTAAGTGGCCGTCTTCTTATCCTCCTTGATGTCAAAGTCGACATCCTGAACTTCGGTGTTGTACTGGAACACAACCCCCTTCTCCTCGAGGAACTTGTGCAGCGGCACGACTAGAGACTCGTACTGGTTGTACCTCGTGAATTTCAAGGTCGAAAAATCGGGCATGCCACGAATGTGGTTGACAAATCGGTGCAAGTATAGCTTCATCTCCAAAGCTGAATGCCAGGTCTGAAAGGCAAACATGGTCTGCCAGTACATCCAGAAGTTGCTCTCGAAGAATTCTTGGCTAAAGACTTGATCGATTCTCACGTTTTCAACCTCCTTTCGCGTGGCCAAGAACAACTTGGTCACCTCGGCCTGTGCCTTTTCGCTGAGGGTAAAGAGCTTGCCGGTCTCAGCGTCTTGGCCTTGCTTGATGGTAGCTCGCTGAAGAGAAAAGTTGGGATCTCTCTTGTTGAGCCAGTAGAACTCGTCGAGAACGCTGGCTTCGTTTTCTTCAAGGGAGGGAACAGATCGGAAGAGGTCCCAAAGACACTCAAAGTGAGACTCCATCTCTCGACCACCTCGCATGACGAACCCCTTTTCAGAATCATGAATTCCGTCGAGGGCACCGCCAGAGATGCTGAGCTCTTCAAGGATGGTGATGTTCTTGCCTGGCATCTGAGCGTCTCGAACAAGGAATGCGGCTGTGGAGAGACCAGACAGTCCAGAGCCAACAATCCATGCCTTCTTCTTCTCGATACCCTCAGGCTTGAGAGGACGAGCAAAAGCCTCGTAGTTGCCCTTGCTGTAGTACATTGTGAAAAGATGTAATATTCAATGTGAACTTGTTGTTGATGATGCTTGTTTCGTTGTCGTTATGATAGACATTCTCGCAAATCGACGCGATGAAGCATTGTATTTATGCTTAAGCATCTCGTGACAATATCCAAGCAAAAAAGTCATTCTCACGACAATCAGATCATACACAGCCTGTGATGCAATTGAATTCGTCGCGTCCGAGGCTTCAATTCCAGACCGAGGATCACATGCTAACGAAGACAGAGAGTGGGTCAGTCGTGATAGTTATTGTGAAGCTTACGTCGCCTGGTTTCAGTAACGAACGGGTGACGGTGGGGAGATCATACGCGGGACTCGATAGCAGCGTGACTTGTTGCTCTTGGCTTAGTTGATGGGTTTTAAGGAACGTGCGGCGGTGTGAGGCTCTTTTGCAGCCCATTGTGACCGTTGCCAAGCTGTCGGTAGTGACGCGCCGCGTCCACGGTACTGAAAGGATTCTAGAAGCCGAGGTGACAGCTTTCGGCCCTTCAGGGGGTGAGGTGCATGAATTTGGCAGTTGACAATGATGCTATTGGTCAATATGATAAGACTACTTGTGAGCATGGCCACGAAAGTCTCCAAGGTTCTCGACATTCCCACTGCATTCACATTTCCATTCGCATTTTCCATTCACATGATTTCCCATTCGCCTTGTTTTACTGTATGGTCCGTGTCACTCAGTGTCCATCCACAGAAGCAGCACCTATTCCTCTTATGCTCCACAAACATCAGAAGCGCATCTGGTGAAACCCCTTCTCCAACAAGACCTGCTCCATCTCTCTATGTCCCTTGGAGATGGCCAAGTCAAGCGGCGTCCTTCTGTTATTATTCTTGAGGTTCTGGTTTGCTCCCGCTCTCAATAACGCTCGCGCAGCCTCAATGTGATTCTCGTAGGCTGCCATGTGCAAGGGAGTCCACCCCTCTTCTTGCGCGATATTCGGGTTCGCTCCAGATGAGAGTAGATATTGAACGGCATTGGTGCTTCCGTGGTTTGCAGCAAGACTCAAGGGAGTCCATCCAACGTTGGTTTGAACAGATGTGTCGCATCCATGCGCGAGTAGAACCTGCACGACATCCACACGGTTCTTCTTGGCCGCCACATGCAGAGGCGTCCAGCTGCTGCTATTCGGGGCCCTCATATTGGCGCCGCGCTTGATGAGCATCTTGACGGTCTCAGGATAACCCTCACCTGCTGCAACACCCAGCGGCGTCCACCCACTATCATTGCGAGTTTCAATATCCGTCTTTCGGTCAAGAAGGGCCTCCACAATTTCCGTGTGCCCATTTCCGGCGGCCGATGTGATAGCGGCCCAACCATCGTTGCTGCGAGTGTCAAGGGGAGCGCCCTTCCTCAGCAGCATCCTCACAATCTCCAGGTGGCCGTTGCAAGAAGCTGAATGCAAAGGTGTCATGTTTTCCTTGTTCTGGGTGGCAACGACTGCTCCGAATCCAAGTAAACTCCGAGCAATCTCAGAATAGCCGCGATTCGCAGCAGCGTGTATCGGGGTCCATCCGTCCTTGTTTGCCTTATTCGGATCCGCACCAAACTCCAGAAGCAAGACGACTGTTTCTTTGAAGCCACAGAGTACTGCAGTGTAGAGCGGAGAATGACCGCGATTGTCAGCTAGATTCTTGTCTGCTCCAGCGTGAAGAAGCGCCTTGACAATCTCGACGTTGCCCTCGCTCGCAGCTGAGTTCAGAGGCGTCCAGTTATTCTTGTTGGGAGTTCTGGGGTCTGCGCCTCTTTGAAGAAGCAGCTTGACAACTTCGGTATGATTCTCATTGGCCGCTGCATTGATAGGAGTCCAGTAATTCTCCCCTGCAGCCCTAGAGATATCTGCTCCGTAGTCGAGGAGAACACGGACGATATCGGCATGGCCAGCGTCAGCTGCCAAATACAATGGAGTGCAGCCAATAGGCGTGAGAGCATGAACACTTGCCCCATAGCTCAGAAGCAGTTTGACCACTTCAAGATGGCCGTTGGTGCATGCATTATGCAGAGCTGTATGGCCCTTGTGTGAGACATGGTGAATGTTTGCCCCGTATTGAAGAAGAAGCCGTACTACCTCAACGTGACCATCGTCAGCCGCTGTTCCAACTGGAATCCATCCGGCAGAGTTGGGTATGTTCATGTCCGCGCCTTGCTCTAGCAAGTACCTCACGACGTCAAGATGACCATTGCCAGCGGCTGCATTGAGTGGAGTCATCTTGATCTCGTGGTCCTTGTGAATTAAGTTCTTGTCAACACCATGTTCAACGAGAATTCTGACAGAGCGGAGATGGCCAAACTTGGCTGCACAGTAAATAGGTGATTGGCCGTCGGTCGAAGCTGCGTGCATGTCTGCCCCGTATCGTAACAACATGAGGAGGGCATCCGGTTGGCCGTGGTTGGCTGCGGCATTCAAGGGAGTAAAGCCGTGTTCGTTGCCTGACTGATAGTCTCCTCCGTGATTGATGAGGTATTCCAAAGTATGCAGTTGTCCAGTAACAGCAGCCGAGAATGCAGGTGACTGGCCATGTTCGCCGGTGGCCAAGATATCCGCTCCCATCGCAACCAGTCTCTGGAGTTCAGCAAGATCGCCTTCTCGAGCCGCCACATTGAAAGGAGACGGTTGAGGTCCGTCATCGGATTCATCGTCAGAGTCGGCGTTTGGTGGCGCATTGACCGCCTGAACGTATGAAGGGGGAGGAATAGAGGCATGGGCATCCTCTATCTGGTTCCAAGATGGCTGAGGAGGGGGAGGAGTCGCGGCAAATCTGTGAAAAGACTTGGCGGCTTCGACCATGCGCTCCATAGCCAGGGCCATACCTTGGCGCTCGGCTTCTTCTTCGCTCCCTACGAATGAGAGCTGCTTGGTGGTCTGAATAGCAGTCTCGAGCTGTTGGATCTCAATGGTTAGAACAGCTAATGCTGAGTGAATCTCCTGCTGAGGGGCTTGCCGGAGAAGGGCGAGGCACCTATGAAGAGAACTTAGCGCTTGTAGAGAAATTGACAGACGAAGTTAGACTTGCATCCGTATCATATTAGCACCGACTTTGAAAGCCATGTGATGGCCTTGGAGACGTTTCCGATTGTTCGTGATAGCCCTAATCCGTCGGCCCATAGTCCACGCCTGCGCGCCGGCCTTGAGGAAACTATTTTTGCGACCGCTCTCAATAATGGGAACTAAATCTCGCTTGAGACCCTGAAGAGTAACACCTGCGTGATTGAGGTTGTTCTGAAGATTGGGCCACATGCCCAGGCTGGCTGATGGATGTACCATGAGCGTGGACGAGTTGGATCTCCAACTGAGGTTGATCTCGTCCAGAACCTGAGAAGCATAGTGAAGGTCCCATCCTAGACCTGCTAAGGTTGAGTCCTCATCTGGGACCTTGTCTTGAATGAGACTGTTTGTGAAGCCAACAAGCTGGGACGGATTAGCCTGCGCCCAAAAGCAGCACACATTCAAGTGGGGTGAGTACCTCGTAGCATGATCCTTTCAGAGCAGCCGAGCTGCTTGCGATTGATGAAGGATCCATTACCTGATGAACAGATATGTCCGTGATGATGATGGAATAGTATCTAGACAGTTCTCTTGGCCCTGCCGCGTCCGTCCTCAAAGAGTGAAGGGTTTGCTCTGATCAGGGGCATCTGGCTTATGTTGGCTTGGCCTAGTGGGGAACGGCAAATGAACTAGGAGCGGCTTATTGTTATCTGGTCGATCTTTAGCACGGCATTGCTGTGATGTTAATTAAAGCGCCGCAAGAAGTGGAAATTTGACCTCCATTACTAGTAAGACGGTTCAACTTCCGGCCGACCATGGACCAACAGGCTGATCACTAGCTAGCAGGGCCAACAGTAGATCTTGATTGGCTTTGGAATACACTAGGATATTCTGCCTTTCCATTCTGGCTGAGGACCCTGTTGCATGCTGACAACGCGTTCCATCAGTATTGGGTGATAGCTAGACGCTCCAACAGTTGCGCTAATAAAGAAATCTTAATGTTTACGCGATAGAATGTTTCGGCATACAGCACAGGGATGATGTCTTTTCTGTGGGCTTCAGCCTCAATGATTCCAGATGCAGGGCAATCCGAACACAAAGAAGACAAGGCAAACTATTGACAAGAACTCCTACCGAGAATTCCTGGTGTCTATTATGGTCTACATCTTTGCTTCTAAGCTTTACTTTGCCTGGCCAACAGTGCACAGCCATCTCCCCAACTCTACTCCAAGCTGGGCACCTTGATCCAGCATAATCAGATGCCCTGCATCTTCGATCACAACAACTTCTTGCGCTTTGAGGGCTTTTCCCAGTCTGTGAGCATCTTCCGCTGGGATCCATTTATCTTCAGCTCCCCAGACGACCTTGACTGGGATACTGGTTCCGACCTCCCCATATCTCCCTTCCACCTCATCCGTGGTCCTCGAGTTTGCTTGACATAACTCTCGAATGAAGCCCTCTTTCCCGCCCTCTCTCAACCAGGGAGCCTTGAGACTCTGCATGGTCTCTTTCGACAACTCAGAGAATGCGGCGTTGCGGATATAACTCTCCAGGATGCCGTCAAAGGCCATGTCGGGCAACTGCTGGAAGTGATGGGGAGCATCGGCGACAACTTTGAACAATGGTTTCCCGAATGGTCCAATTGCGACGACATCAATCAGACAGAGACTTGCGTATTGGCAGCCATGGAGTAGATAGGCCCGCAGGCTGATCAAGCCCGCATTGTCGTGAGCGACGACATGGGGCTTCTGATTACCCCAGTCGGTTTGCCAGGATTTGAAGAGCGCTGCATAAACTTCGGATTGTCGAGCAAGGTCGCCGTCGTACTCGACCACAGGACTGGAGGTGGCGGCTGTTCCGGGCAGTTTACGCTCTGCGGGGGACTCTCCGAAACCAGGTCTATCAAAGATGTAGACGTGGAACTGGCGTGCTAGAGACAGGGCAAAAGGTTCCCACAGGCGGGATGACCATGGGGTTCCATGGACCAAGATGAGTGGTGGTGAAGTTGGGTTACCTAAGGAACCCCATTTGACGGTGTAACTATGAGTCGAGAGTTCATAGTGAAAGGTGTGGTTCAAGGATGTGCTGTTTGTGGATGTCGTCATCTTTGCTTGTGACGAATTATATTTAAGATGCCCAAACTATGTTGAACGGTGATAGAGTGTTTGTATGAAAAATAAGCTTACAAGTGAAGCATGATTGAGGTTAATTTGAGGGGAGAAACTGGGATATTTATTTCGATAATCGGTGACGTAGAAAATAGCAGGATTTGACGTGGCTGGTTCGATTGGCAGTATGACGAAGCCGATCTTGCATCTGTCCTATCATTTATCGTCTCGGCTCGGGAAACCTACCCGTAGGTGGTGTTAAGGTGCCTACAGTGCTTGATAACCTCCAAAGTGAAGCGGAGGCCATAAGTCGCCTATCCACCAGGACCAGCGTGTTTTATCACCACTCTCGGGATATTTTATACATTATTTCACCCGTACAACTCGTTTAAATCATCCGAAATCCTCATATTCCACCCTCAGGCTCTGGCTCAGTGAGGCTGGCCCCTCTTGATGGATGATGTAACCGCGCCCTTCGCTTGACAGAAAGGATCGATGAAAGAAATTTCCCGCGCACATTGTCCCTTCACGCCCTTTCCTCAACAGAAATATTTCCTGATTTTCAAAGGAATCCGTCTTTTCATCCGATTCCTTGATGTCATCCCTCGGGAAGCAAACCCGACACCACATTTGAGCAGCACCATGTCAACAACGACGGCCGTCCAGTTGGAGGTCCTTGGAGGGGGTTATGAGGAAGCGGCACCTCATTCCACGAGATCAAGTCTCCGCTCAACCCGAATTCGTCATTCGGAAAACGCCAGATCGCTTCAGCAAGATGCCTCTGATGACCCAGCTCTCGAAGCCTCGCGCATCGCTGACAGTACCGTTCCAGATGGAGGCTACGGCTGGGTTATCATCCTCGCCTGTGCTGTCATCGGTTGGTGGACCATAGGCCTCAGCTATGTCTGGGGCGTCTACCAGCGCGCGCTCCTGGAGAAAGGAGTTGGATCCCCTCTGGCTTTGTCCTTTTGCGGCTCTCTATCGCCAGCGTTGATGGCATCGATAGGGATGCTTGTGTCTCGAGTGATGCGTTCCCTTGGCACCCGCAAACTCTGCTTCGTGGGCATCACACTGATAGCGCTTGCAGAGATTGGCGCAAGCTTTGTGACGGACCATCTCGTCGGCTTGTTCTTTCTCCCTGGAGTTCCTCTTGGACTCGGAATGAGCGCATGTTTCATGTCCTTCTCAGTTGCCCCGGCTCAGTATTTCCGCCGGAAGAGAGGATTGGCAAATGGAATAGTCATGGCCGGAGGTGGTTTCGGGGGCGCCATTATGAGCGTCGCAACCAACAACATGATTGAACGATACGGTGTTGAATGGGCTTTTCGAATTACTGGCTTTCTCATTGCCGGTACTGGACTTCCTGCAGCCTGGTTGATCAAGGAGAGAACAGCAATCCACGCGACTGGACTCATCGACTGGACTCTCTTCCGACAGGCCAACTTTGCTCTCCTATTCTTGGCTGGCGGTATTGGCATCTTTCCACTTCTTGTGCCACCCTTCTTTATCCCACTTTACACTCAATCCATGGGGCTCAGCACTAGCACAGGTGCAGCATTGTTGGCGGGATTCAGTTGCTCATCAGCCGTCGGTCGGATCGTGAGCGGTCAACTCTGCGATATTCTTGGACCTTTGAACACGCTTGGGGCGTTCTTCCTTGGCAACTCCCTCACAATGATTGCTCTATGGCCAGCTTCGACTACCTTGGCGCCTCTTGCTGTCTTTGCAGTGTTGAATGGGCTGATGAATGGAGGCTTCTTTTCGTGCATGCCTACGGCTGTTGGCAACGTCTTTGGGTCCGCTCGTGTCTCTACGGCGGTGGGCATGATAATTGTTGGATGGGTTGCAGGCTATCTATTTGTGAGTTTTGAGCGCCCTGTGACTCCGAATTAGGTGCTAACGATCAATTATCAGGGATCTCCCATTGCAGGTTATCTGCTTGAAGCTTATGGTGGCGCTGATGAAGGACTCCACGCTTACCGACCAGCCATGTTCTACGCTGGCTCCGTGTCTCTGGTCGCTACTGCTCTTGTTGCTATTTTGAGACTGCGAATCAGCAAGAAGCCTTTGGCAAAGATCTGAGCCATTGCAAGGATAGGGGTAGTAATTGATGAGAACTGCAGGCAGACCGGTGTACGGTGGTCGAGGTCCTGGGCAAGGACTCCCCAGCAGGATCTGGTAACCTTGTTAAACATCTAGATTAATTGGCATCTCAAACTTGAATCAATCCAAGTAAATACCCTTGATTACCCTGAAGTGCCCGACGAATGTATCTGGTTCAAGAATTGCCCTGTAGATTGCCGAGGCCGCCTTGACAATATCCGGAACGCCTCAGCCAAACGCGTCCAAAACACCTGCTTGGAAAAAGGTTCACAAATTCCCCCGGAAATGGAAGTGGCGCAATCGGCCAATTGCGTCGTGTGACAAGCATGAACGCCTGTCTCAGCGTTGGTGGCAATATCACGCCAAATCAGGAGCTTGTCTGACAAATCTTCTCTGTTAAAATCATTCAGGAACAAATGCACTGTGATCGATACGGTACGTATATAGCAAAGCTGACGAGTGAGGACGCGTTCCCTTCCCATTGTGCCTGATCTACGATCAACAGACGCGTTTTCGAGGTATCTACGTTATCAGACATCAAACGACCAACCCCAGACAAGGCAATTCCAATGACTCAGGGCAAGATTAAGATTGAACGATTCTTGACCGCTTCTTCATGCCTTGTCACGCCATTCACGCCCGAGTCACGAGGAATCGCGTCCGACTCGCGGACGAGCCAAGGTTCATCAGGCGAGTTAATCTCCTGGTCAACGCGCGAAGAGCGTGTTTCGAGGAACATATGACAGTCCAATTGCCAGGGCCACACCCAGGTACGGCCTTGTACCACCGAGTCTTGCCGTCAGAATCGGACGAGAGCTCGGTAGATTAGCTTGTGCAGTTCTAGGTATAACAATGCGTAAACAAAGGCCTGCCAGCTGAATAAATACCCTGTCAGGCCCGGGGAGAAGCCAGCATATCCCGTGTCGATGCACTTCCAAGCACGCGATTTATGAACCATCAACTCTTGGGATTAATAACAACACACACACAATGACTGCGGCCACAGCATCCCACATTAGTCTCGTTGACGAGTACCTTGCCAAAGGAACATGGAAGGTTTCCGAGAATTCAAACTCGACATACTCGCACCAGGGCCTCATGCAGTATGTCTCCAACCACATCATCTCCCAGTACTGGTTGGACAAGATCTACACCGAGGAGATTCGCAAGTACGACAGCGAGAATCGTTTCCATATTCACGATCTGGGATTTTTGAGTGCCTATTGCTCAGGATGGAGCATTGAAGATATCCTTCTTCAGGGATTCGGAGGTGTCGAGAACAAGATCCAATGTCGTCCACCGAAGCATTTGAACACGGCTCTCAACCAGATTGTCAATTTCCTCTTCACTCTCCAAGGTGAGCTCGCAGGAGCTCAAGCCCTTTCTAGCTTCGATACCTACCTTGCTCCATTTATCCGAAGCGACAACTTGTCTTATGTGGAGGTCTTTAAATACCTGCAGAGTTTCGTCTACTCTTTGAACGTGCCAACTCGAAGCGGATTCCAAGCGCCCTTCACCAACCTCTCTCTGGATCTCATCTGCCCAAGCCGGCTTGGCGATCAGTCCGTGATCATCGGCGGAGAACTTCATGAAGAATGGGTCTACAATGACTTTCAGGAAGAGATGGATATGCTCAACAAAGCCTTTGCCGAGGTCATGATGCAAGGCGATGGCAACGGCAACATCTTTTCGTTCCCCATTCCCACCTACAACATCTGCGAAGGTATCGACTGGGAGTCGCCTCGCTGGAAGTCCATCTGGGAGATGACAGCCAAGTACGGCGTTCCATACTTTGCCAACTTTATCAACAGCGACCTGGACCCTGAAGACTTTCGATCCATGTGCTGCCGACTTCGTCTTGACCTCAGCAAACTCCACTGTCGGGTTGGTGGTCAGTACGGTGCAAGCCCTTTAACTGGCTCCATTGGAGTAGTGACTGTGAACCTGCCAAATCTCGCCTACAGATCCAACGGCTCTAAAGAAACATTCTTGGCCGAGCTGTCAGATACCTTGAGGGTTGCCAAGGACTCTCTGGAGATCAAGCGGAAACTCGTGGACTCGAATGCGGCTCTTTACCCATACGCAGCTCACTACCTCTCTGCGACAAAGGGCCGGACTGGATCTTACTGGACGAACCACTTCAGCACCATTGGAGTGAATGGCATGAATGAGGCCTTGGTTGCATTGTTTGGAGAGACCATCGCCAAGCAAAAGACGTTTGCTCTTGAAGTCTTGGACTTTATCAAGGAACGCCTTCAAGAGTTCCAGAACGAGACGGGCAATCTCTACAACTTGGAGGCGAGTCCTGCAGAGAGTACATGCTACAAGTTTGCACGACAAGACAAGATCCTCTTTCCGGACCGAAAGATTCCGGCCTTTTACACCAACTCGACCATGCTTCCAGTTGACACCACCGAGGATCTCTTTGAGGCCCTAGATCACCAAGAGGACCTTCAATGTTCATATACGGGCGGAACTGTCTTCCATGCCTTCTTGGGTGAACGCTTGCCGGAGTGGAAGTTGGCCCGAGACCTGATCAAACTCTTGACCTCGCGCTTCCGCATTCCTTACATCACCCTCACGCCAACCTTCAGCATCTGCAAGACACATGGCTACCGTGCAGGAGAAGAACCTGAATGTTTGCTCTGCGGGGAGGAATGTCTCGTCTACTCTCGAATTGTCGGCTACTTCCGTCCCACTAGAGACTGGAACAAAGGCAAAGCTGAAGAATTCACTGCTCGCAAAGTCTACCGGTACATCTCGGACTCACCACTGTCGGAAGCTGGAAAAGGGGAGACGAAGCTTCAGGCACTTGAGCGCCAGGTTGCTGAGATTGATGATATTCCCGTGGCTGGACACATCAAGAGTACCCTGAGTGACTATCCTGGCAAGATGCAAGCATCTATCATGTTTACCTCGCGTTGCAACTTAGCTTGTCCTTGGTGTCACAATGGACCTGTTGTTAATGGTGTGTGTGACGACGTGACAGCTCAAGATGTCTTTAGACACATCACTTCAACCTCTCACAAGTGCTTGGTCATCTCTGGAGGTGAGCCAACCATCCACAAGGGTCTCATACCCTTCATGCGACTCCTTAAGAAGGCGGGAGTGACAATCAAGCTCGACACAAACGGAACTTCTCCCGAAATACTACGCCAGGTCTTTTCAGAGAAGCTGGTTGACTTTGTTGCAATGGACATCAAGTGTGCCCTGGAAAAGTACAAGACGGTTGCCGGCAAGAGAATCAAGCCCAAGGTTCTCCAAGCGAGCATCACTCTCATCAAAGAGAGTGGAGTCCCATACGAGTTCCGCACAACGGTTGTCCCGTCACTTGTTGACATGGAGGATCTCTTTGAGGCAAAGCGTTTGGCTGGAGGGGATTTGAAGATGCAGCGTTTCCGTAACGGAGATACGATCTTGGGAGAGGACTACCGAGACTTTCCGGAACATACAGAGGAAGAGTTTGATGCTCTGGTTGCCCAGGTGGCCTAGGAATGAAAGCAGGGCCTTGGGATGGAATGTTTGATGACTTATTGAAGGGTGGCTTTTTGATATTTTTAGATTCAAGTATGCTCGCTGCGTGTCTCCTTGGATTGGACTCTTTTCATGTTATATACAAAAAAAAAACATCATATATATACATCTTCTTGGGGTCGTATACTTTTATCCCATCCTACTTCTTCCTTACCGCCATCACCAAATACACCGGCCGTTGCAATACCCGATGCCCCGAGTAAGGGTACGTCTTCAGCTCCTCCGGTGTTGGGCGCCACTCGTCGAACCCAGTCAGCTCAAAGCCTGCTTGTAGAAAGGTATTGATATAGGTTGCAACCGTGCGATGATGCTTCTCAACCCCTTCGATGAGCCATTTCGTCAACCGCATGCCCTCCTTATGGTAGTTGTCCAGTGGCCAATACTCTCGTCCCGAGGCCTCGTCCGTTATGAAGGCTGGATGAGACGGTGCCGTGTAAACTGGATGCTCGACGGAAAAGACAAACAAGCCTCCACGTTTCAGGCTCCGATGCACATGTTTGGCAAACTCTGCTAGGTGAGCAAGGTAATGGATCGTAAGAGAGCTAAAAGCCACTTCGTATCTATTCTCGCAGCTCTCTGGAAGCATCAGAGAGTCCATGTCGCCTCGTTCATATCTGATGTTCGGGTCGTCGGTCATGGCTTGCGCTCGGTCAAGCATGTTTTGCGAGATGTCGATTCCGCAGACAAACTCGGCTCCGGCCTTGCGAGCCCATCGAGCAAACCATCCGAAACCACATCCGAGATCGATTACGCTCAGTCCTTTGAGATCCGGGAGGTAGGACTGCATTCTTGGCCATTCTGGAGCACTGCCGAGGCCGTTGACTGAGCGATCGAGGGCGGCGTATTCGGCGAAGAACTTGCCGTTATCGTAGATGTTTTGCGGCATTTTCCGTAAATCGACCACCATGAGTTATCGTTGCTTTGAAGAAGTATTGAATGAAGTATCAAGTGTTTGTTGGCTCTTGGCTAGTCGGAGAATTCTCCGAGAGGAATAAATCGAGGATATAACGAATATTAACGCGTTGAGAATTAACGCGGCTCTTCGGCCTTTATTACCAATGAGTCAATTCTCCGCTTATGGGCCGTTTTGCATGAGTCATTTCACAGAAAGAGACTGCAGGCCAATAGGTTGCATAATAGCAGGGCAAATCAGGTTTAGTTGGCATGGCATCATTTGAAACCCACAAGACGTATTACTGCCTATGTACCTACGCCATCACTCTATATACAGGGTACTCGTCTCCCTCGTTGACAGGGAGAATATTGAATGTGACATACGAGTCGATGCCCTCGGGTTCCAGCGTCACCAGAGCGTGTGCTGCGTTCTTTTGTCTTGTGCTGACCCAGAAGCTTCCTGCAGGCATTCTGATTTCCTTTCGGATCGTTTCTGTCGTGACGGTCGTCAAAGCAGTACCTTGATAGAGTGTATTTCCCACTGAAGCGCTCGTGATGTTCAGCGCCTCAACCTCGCCGACAAAATCTGCCTTGAGGGTATCAACCTTGACTCCGGCGATTTGAAGTCTTTCCGCGGCATCCTTCCACGCCCTGGGGAACACGTAGGCCTCGGGTCGGCTACGAGTGAGGTTGGCCAGCACTGGAGTGGTGCTGAGGAATTGGACAGGAAGTTCCACGAGCTTTCCAGACTCGAGCTCAATGAACTGCCAAGTCCTGTTGGTAGGTTGAGGGGCATCGGTGATGACGATATCATCGTTACTCTCTGCAAACTTCTCGCGTGCGCCCTCAACGACCTTGTACACCTTGTCCGCATTATCTGCAGCTGTCTGGATAAGAGACTCAACCATGATCAACCCAGCTGCGACTCGTCGCTGGAAGTGCTGACCGCCAAGCATGATACCTCTAGTCTCAGTGAGAAAGACAAGGGCTTGGCTCAGGGCAAGAGAAACATCGCCAGCTCGGGCTTCAGTGTTGAGCTCGGTGAAAACCAGAGGCTCCTCCTTAAGAACACCCGTGATGTAAGGGCTCCAGCGCAAGTCGTGAGCTTCCATCGCAGCAGCAACGTTGGGCACAAAGGTCTCCTCAGCCAACTCCCGAATGTCCTTGTGAATGTTCAAGTTCTTCATGGCCGAGATCTGACCGTCCACAGCCTGAGCCCACTGATCCTTGGTCCCATATGCGCGGTTAGCGCTATACTCGTGAGAATCGACACCGATGTGAGGGTTAAACTCCGAAATCAACTTCTTGACTTCTCGGGTTTGTGAGCTTGCTTGCTTAATGTGGTCTCTGTTGGGGTCGAAGCCGGTTGCAAGGAAGCGTTGGAAGTAGGCCACGCCATCGGGGTTATAACGAGGAAGAATCATAATGTCCATCTTCTCCAGGATGGACTCGGCCCAAGTAGAGTTGGCATCAAACTTTCCGAGAAAAGCAAGGAGAAGTTGATCACCACCTGGCTCGTTGCCATGGACACCGCCTTGAAGATAGACGCGGAGCTTCTCGGACGCCGAGGCGTTTGTCTTGGGTTGCGTCGAGGTAGAGAGGAAGACATATGGAATTGAACGGCCATCTTCGGACTTGAAAGATGGGTTTGTGTATGTCATCCAGTCATTGCGGGCAGCAAGAGTTTGGAGAAAATAGTCTAGGATCGATCAGCGGAACGTCCGGAAGTAGAGTCACATCTCCATACCTAATGTGGCATCGTCGGTTGGGCCACTTGTGCCGTTTTCAAATCCTGCTGGAACACTCTTGGGGTCCGTGAAAGGCGGGGAGTAAAGTTCAACACCCTCGACATCTGGGAAGTGCTTGGCGGCCTCATCGGTGTCTCTGACGAGAGCGACCTGGTTGTCTGCGTAGCGGTGCGCTGCCGTGGCCAAGCCTACAAAGAGCAGGCCAGTGGTGAGAGTGGCTCGAATCGTCATTGTGTCTCTTGACTGCGTCTATGCGAATGACAGTTGTGAGTGCTAGACACCCTCTTCTATAGACGATCTTGAAGGAAGCTGAGCTCTTATAGACTCGTCGGCTGTAGACTTCCATCTCGTGTCCTTGGCCGGTGGCCGGCGGCCGGAGCGTCGCCTGGACCTTCTCTAAACCAAGGCGTCTCCAGACTCATCCCCACCGATCTGCGCATAATCAAGTGATAAAGAGATAGGACTACATCCCAAAAAGGTGGTGTTCATCGCCGGGAAACATAGACCATCTCCTGATGCCGGGCCAACCAGCGGCTGCGACAGATAAGCTTAAACCGATTAAAGAAGGTGCTTAATAGTTTGGCATGTTAGAAGCTGGGATAGTCGCTGTCTAGGTTGCAATACCAAGGCGGGGGACGTGGATTATGGGGTGTGCCAAGACACCGGAATGCCTGCCCAAATGGATCCTTCGTTTATTACCCCTCTTTGGATCATTCTTTTCTGGAAAAGTCTTGTGATTGTCATGGCATGATGTCAAGGATTTTGATTCTGCCGTTGATATCCTCGGATCTCGCTGTCGATAGTCGACACTTGCGGGATATAACTTGATGTCCACGAGTCAGATGGGGAGGCTGGGCGAAGGAATAAACCCCGGTGCAACCAGTCTTTGGGGCATGTGTATTAGCTATCACTAAGATTAGAGTGTGTGTCTATGACTAAATAGGTATGGCTGGTGAAGATTAACATAACGTCGTTTGAGTGCGTCACATCCATCGAGCCGACCCCATGTAACGGGCAAGTATCCTGTATATCTGTTTGCTCTCATGATCCCTCCAGTGAACTTCTCCAACTCGAGCACCCAAGGCAAGAAACTGCCTCAAATTCATCACTCATCTCCAGCCAAGGCAGCCCCGGAAGCTTAGCACTTGACATGCGGTTTCCATCCTACCTTCAGTACTCGAGCCAATAGAAGCAAGCCAACGCAAACTGAACTGCAGAGAGCGGCCCAGATATGCGCACCAGTGTAGTCGTCCTTGGTTGCAGACTGAATACGGCCACCAATAGGAGGACCGGTNTTGACATGCGGTTTCCATCCTACCTTCAGTACTCGAGCCAATAGAAGCAAGCCAACGCAAACTGAACTGCAGAGAGCGGCCCAGATATGCGCACCAGTGTAGTCGTCCTTGGTTGCAGACTGAATACGGCCACCAATAGGAGGACCGGTCAATCCGGCAAACGAGATGATGCTAAAACACATGCCGATTCGTGTGCCCATGGCATCCAGCCTCTTTGTGATACTTGCGACTCCAGTCGGCATGAGACTTTGGAACGCACCAGACGCAAGGCCGTAAAAGGTCGTGAAAACCCAAATGCCTGCCATGTTGTGTACTGCCAGCCAAGAAAAGGCAACAACAGCCACGCAAAATCCAGCTGGGGCTATCGTGTTGAGTGGCCCAATGCGGTCAGCGATGATGGGCACCAGAACTCGCGCGGGTAGACCTGCACCGTTGATCAAGGTAGTGAGGAGCGAAGCATCAGAATACGAGAGACCCAGGGCATCTCGGCCATACGAAGCGAGCTACAGTCTAGTCAGCACAGTCACTTTTGGTCTTGGGGCATATGGAGGTATGCCACTCACATAATAGAAGGTGTAGTAGACAGGCAAGACGAAAAAGAACAGGCCTGCCACATAAGAGATGTAGAGCTTGTCTTTAAAGGCGTCCCAGTCGATGACTGGTCCAGACTTGCGTGGAGGAAGTCTTGGACGCATAAAGACAGCCACAAAGCAAAATCCGGTCAAGTTGATGAAGCCAAGCACTCTAGCTGTCCAAGGCATTCCGAGTATTGGAAGCAGCTCTCGGACGACAAGTGGATATACAAGACCACCAAGAGAGTTTCCAGTGGTCACAAGTCCTATTGCGATGCCTCGGTGTTTGTCAAAATATGTGGCGACCAAGGCAAGTGACGGGGCAAAGATGATGCCTCCTCCGAAGCCAGTCAGAATACCCTGGGTAAGCATCAACTGCCAGTACTTTGTCGAGACGCTCATTAGAAAGATTCCAAGAAGTTGCATCGTAGAGCCAATGAGAAAAGTTGGGACAAAGAGCCCAGCATCGAGGAGTCGGCCAGAAAAGGCACTCCCGAAGAACGTTAACCAGACTTGCAAGGAGCCAATCCACGAAATATCAAAGGATGATTGAGGTAGCACCGATGTGTAGTAGGATTGAAAACTTCCAAAAGAGTTGACATAGCCCCATGTTGTGAAGATGACAATCCAGCCCATGGCAACTTGCGTCCATGCCCGTAGACCGCCATCTGGAGGTTCTGGCAGGACGATGGACGATTGGTGAGTTCTCCTCGTTCCAATTCTCTCAAGATCTTGTGCCTCCATCGCACTCAAGTTCTGGACACGTGCCGTTTCAGCCCTATGATGATTGACGTTAGTCGAGATGATGCGATTCTTCACAGACGTTGGGGCGGTTGGGAACTAACGGTATCGCCGCCGGTATCGGGCTGGGAGATCCGATGTGGGGGGTTGAGCGAGCCATGATTCACAAGGTATGAGGCTTTACAAAGATCACCTTGCAATATTTCTGTGAACAGAAGAACGAAGGATGCTCATCAGTATTTACATTCAGGCTCCTATTTCGGAGTGGAGAAACAGGTTACATTTGCCTGATGCTTCAAATTCTTCACCATGGATCGGAAAACATAAGCCGACTCGGCTAAATTACTCATTTGAAGCCCACAAAAGAAAAGTGGTTCTTTACGATAAGGATATTTCGGTTGTCGTGGTCGGGAATAACGGTTGCAACGGCCAACGCCTAACAGAGGCATCTAGCAAAGCTGCTAGGACATGTTAGGCAAAAGGCTGAGTTTAGTGAATCTGCTGGGGCAGTGGCTTTTTGTCTTGACGATAGCAAAGATCTTTATCGTGAAGTCAAGGCATGTTGAAGGAGGCCAACCACTGGAAATGACCTGTACTTTATACCACCCATGATAAATACGATGTCACGAGTTGGGCTCTCTGGATAAGATAACATGATTACAGGGGAATTGCTCCGTAGTACTGCCACGTCGCTGATTTGAAAGACAGGTCATTAATGACAAAGAACAGCTGGCGAGGTGGATGCATATCAACAACAAGTCGGTAACACACGATTAAGTTTTAAGGCTTCATACCTATCGATATGGGCTTTTCTATAGTGAAGACAAGATGTTCTATCCTGGCCTTACGAACTCGAGTTCTTCTCTGGTTGTGGATTTATCCAGGGCAACTCGGGGCCATTACGCAACATCAGCCCAATGGCAATGTCGGCCATTCCATCAGTCCAGCATAGCATGAAGTCGAGTATGAAAACGTATATCAATGCAACAAGGGACATTTTAATTGTTTATCAGCGCATCTACTATCAGCTTCTCGATCAAGCGGCGGGGAACTTTTCCGATCCATCGGCAACACCAATCCCGCTTTTCGGAGTTGACGTCCTACCCAATCAGACAACCACCAGCAACACCATAAGGGGAACTATTTTTAGATCCTACCTACTATCGCAATAGAATGAATCAATATGCATGGCCCAATTCATCCCATCTTAATAGCATTTTACCATTTATTCCTTTTTCCCGTAGCGCAATCTTCCGACATCGCAGAATCCCGCCGCTCAACTCCCGCCCAACACTCTTGGCACGCGATCCCATTGGACACAGCCGTCTTGGCAAGGCAGCTTCAGCTCACCAATGCACGTAAGCGGGTTGTTTTCTTGCGGCCTCGAAGTTCAGCTGGCCAACAGAACATCGTCGTTGAAACATGTGCTCGACAGGAAATTCAGCCTCACTGGAGTCTGAAAATGCCGTTCAGCTTGCAACAGCTGATAAAATGAGAGAGAAATGTCTGTTTGGCAAGATCATGTCTGAATCTCTTTGACACTCAATTGCGTCAAAATGTCGGAATATACTCACGTCGATACCCGACCTATGGTCTGGGTCTCGCGCAAGATCATGACCATCTTTTCAATTCTCATCTTTTTCGACATTGGCATGATGGTCATCACTATCATGGCCGTGACTGGCGCCGAAACTGCTGACCCACGGGATGTTGTCCAGGGGGCAAAGATCGATTTTCCCCCTCCAGGTGGACAGATTCAAGCTCTTGAGATTGGCCTGGTAAGATTCCTAACTAATTTGCTCCCATTCATAAAGTCGGTATTGACTAAGAGATTCCAAGGCGGCATTTGGCCTGTTCTTCCACATCTTGTTCGCCCTCATCTTCCTAGACCGGGTAAAGAAGGCAAAGCAGACAATGAACTATGCAAGCGGCATCCGACTAACAAAATTTGTGTTCTACGTCGTTCTACCATTTCTGGTAATCGAGGTGGTTGGATGGGCAGTCTGTCTCGGGTTCCAGAGCTTGTACGCCCCCGTTATTAAACCTCAGAAGCTTCTTGCATGCCATTACCTTGGGCCAGATCTCGTTCAGTGCGGAATGGTTTCCTCATCTTGGGTTGGGGCCATTGTGTATAGGAAAGTATATCAACTCTATGAAAGACCGTCATCTAACATTCATCCAGCTTCGTCCATTTCGTAGTGCTCATGCTGGTCCTTCGAGCTTACTACCGTATGGATCCAGTGGCTGAGCCCTCGCCCCAGTACGCAGGCGTGCCATCGGTAGACGATGCACACTCGTCTTTGCCGCAAGATCAAGATGCCCCTCCATCTTATGAAGAGAGGGAGTCGGGCCATCTCATCGGCAAGTCGACCAAGACGCAGCCCCAGGCCGTGGAAATGTCACGGATGACGACGTTACCGGAATAAAGCAAGGAAAGGAATCCTGTATTTTAAAAGATAGTCAAGATGAAAATAAAAGTTGATCGATATTGAGTCAGTTGCAAAACGGCGAAGGATCTATCCAAACTGAGTTCTTAGAGTTCATCACTGCTATATGTTAATATTTGGCAAAGCCAGTCTTGAGCCAATAGATCACTTTGCATGTGATGGAAGACTATCTACGAAGTAGATAAGGTCGTTTTATTTGTCTCACCCTGGAAGCTAAGCCGGTGTCTCCAATGGTGACGAGCATCAACTGGCAAGTCCTTTGTTGTTAGTGCATTGTACCTGAGGGCTGTGAATCAGTCATTGTATAGTTGTTCATTGTCTTGTTATGAATGCTCTGGCTGATCGCCCAATGAAACGAGGGCGAGATGAGGCGAAACCAGCCTTGGAAATGGTGACTGCCACCCACACAACCACCTGGAGCGATAAACAACCAGTCCTTTTCTGCCGAGTTCTAGACTGGCCAAGGCAGGTTGAGAAACAATTCCTACTCGCTCGTCGGAAGATCGGCGAGCCTTGCGACCTTAACTATCCAATGATGGTGCCTAGTGGCGTCGATAGTTGCATGCGGCTGAGCATCAGGTGCCCCCCTTAGGATGAGACACGTCGAGCGTCTCGCCACCTCAAGGAACCATTTGAGCTTGGGTCTCTCAAAACGAGACAAGATCAAGGAGACTTGGAAGTTGTGCTGAAGAGATTTTCCTCTTTCCCATCAACCGTCGGCGTCTCTCGTTGCATTGCGGTCGTTGGCGAGCAGAAGGCAATCCCTCGTTGTCCACAAGGCTTCGGATCAGCCACTCATTTAACTCCCTGATCAACGGTTTGATAAGCCCCTCCTTTTGACCTTATCTGTATCCTTAGGTGCTCATACCTATTTTCCTGTTTCTTCCCTCCCTTCTCCGCTTTGCTCACGATCGTTGCGCTGCTCCACCGCTTGGCGACAGACTCATGAGTCTTGGCAAACGCGTTAAGATGCTGCCAAACCTAGTGTTGCTCGCTGGCTGGGCTTTTTCTACCGTTGCGGCCAGACTCGTCTTTACCAATAGCAACTGGGATGTCGAGCAGGGGACGCCCTTCACGCTCCACTACGAAGGCTGTGATGATGGCTGCACCATCGCCCTTATGACAGGCGCTTCTGATAATCTGAGAGTCGAAAAAATAATAACAAGTGAGTTTTTATCTTGCCTAATCTGGACTTATGCGCTGGGGGCGTGTTTAGGCTTATGGTTAACAATTGCAGCGAGCGCGACCGGCGATAGCTTCACTTTCACTCTGAATCGCCTTGACGCGGGAACATACGCTTTTAGAATTACCAATGGAGAAGACATCTCATACAGTTCCCAGTTTGAACTAGATGGGGACTCGAGCTCCTCTGCGTCGGAAACGGCCGCTTCCTCCGAAACCCCGGCCGAGTCGACAACCACGTCAGAAACGTCAACGTCAACGTCGGTATCAACTGCATCTAGTTCAAGTATCACTGGCTCCGGTATGGAAATTGAAGCATCTCATGTGGTACATATTACTAATTAAACTCCAGCATCTTCAGCTGACTCTAAAGATACTGTGACGTCTACATCATCTGGAACATCTTCAACCCTATCAACGGCAGCACAAGCCACCACAACAGCACCCAGCCCTCCCAAGCATGGACTAAGTGCGGGTGCGATTGCTGGAATTGTAGTTGGAGTAGTAGCTGTCATCCTCATCGTCCTTGGAGCTTTGTTCTTCTGGATGAGGAGGAGAAAGCAGAAGGCAGTCAAAGGATCAACGTCAAACACTGACCCACGCGATTCACAGCCTCATATTGCTGAGTTGGAGCAGCCAAAGCAGATCGATATCGTCGTCACTCCAGCCACACCGGCTGAGATGCGCGGGTCTACGCCGCCACCTCCGGCTACGGAGCTTGCGGGCCAGGGAAGATTACCAGAGTTGCCAAGCACGGAGAAAGCCACCGAGAAGGAGCTAGAAGGAGACGTGGCTGCTATTGTACCTGAGCTGCAGGGAGAGGAGAAGCAGACTGAAAAAGAACTGGAGGGCGACGTGGCTCGAACTGTGCCAGAACTGCAAGGGGAGGATGAAGTGCTCCCTGCTGAGCTTTCCGCCGAACCCGCACGAAAAGACAACGAAGAGCAGCAGAAACAGTCCTCTGTCATGCCACCCGCAGAATTACCGAATTCTACGGAGGAGCCACAGAAAAAGGAGACCGAAACGCCTTCCGCAGCTCAAACACAGACCGATTCATCAGCATCTCCGTTGCCCAAACCATCTAGTGAAGCTGGATCAACACCTGCTACCGAAACAATTTCTCCCGTGTCACCAGTGTCGGATGAAGCAAGCCACGCGATGCTCATGGAGCAGTATGCACAACTGGAAGCGCGCAGGCAAAGAATCCTAGAGCTCAAGACGATCGAGGAGGAGCAAGCAGCACTACGAGCACGACTGAGCAAGATGCAAGGAGGTAATGGAACAGAGTAACTTTTCAAAGCGATTAAGGAAGCTAGTCGAATTAATTAATTATTTACGGGCCCAAAAAGAGGTATGCCGGCTAGAGGGTTGGTCTCGTCGGGACTCACCGCAATGCAGCCAAGCTTGAGATGTGTGGCAAACAGCTCATAGTTGTCAGGGCTCTGCAAGCTCGAGTTGCGATCCAAGGCAAGAATCTTTGGGAGTCCGGGCTCCGCATCCAGAGACATGTTTCCAGGTAGCCCTGTTTTACGCAGGTTCGCGTGGACCGTCTTTTGAATGACGGTGGATGCTCGAGAGGGAAACCAGCCCCAGGCGTCGGGCCTATCGTAGACGTAGCACCTCTTGGGCAAGATTGGGAGGTCGAAGAATGGGTCACAGTAGCCAATCTGGAGCGATGGTTCTCTGAGATAGGCCATGAGAATTCTGTCATTGGAGACGCAGTCCCTGTAGTACTCACGACAGAACTCCTGGATGCGGGTAGAGTCTGTGCGGCATTTGTCTGCCGTATCAGAAAAGATTTTAGCGACATGTTGACGGATCGGCCCGTCCGAGAAGCCAAAAGCTTCCTCCATCCTCCACGCGGGGCCGTTGAGTGCCGCTTCCTGAGCAGCGAGAGACAGTTGAACGCAGTGGGAGAGTGACTCTCGCATCCTGGGAACTCTCCCGCCACTGCAGTTCTCACGTCGAATCCTCCGTCGTTCCCGGAGGTACCTTGCACGCACGCCCTCAGCAGCTTCACCGTTTACCATGAACTGAAGCTTGTTGGATTGGTAGGGGATGAAGCCTGCAATATGGCGCCCCTTGATCTGTGCGAATGGCAAAGAACCCAGTAACTGGATCGTATGTTCACCGCCGGCCGTGAGGTCGTAGTTTTCAGCAATGTCGAACTTGACACTGATCGTTTTGCCGCTGGGGATGGTGGTGAAATGCTTCCTCTTGAGCCTTGTATAGTCCATTTTCGGCACTATTCCCAAGAAGGCCACGCGTTTGCCTGCCACAAAGTTAGCAGAGGAGAACAAACTGCAAAAGACCATTAACGAACCTCTGGCAAAGATTTCGGCTCTCTTGATTGGAGCCCACTTGTGAAGAAAGGTGGCATAGTTGAGGACCTTGATGCTCTCCGCGTTGTGATTGAATATGGTGGCCTCGAACTCAAACCCCCCTTCACGAACACGTTTCAAGACGACATCCAAAGGAATGGGATATGAGACCTGCACGTTTCCTTGCGCCCCTCCTTTTTTCGGGGAAGCTGTTACCCACGATGCCAGGGCAGTCAGCGCCATGAGGAAGAAGGTGACTCTCATCGTTTGGGGTGTGCCCTGTGTGAAAGGCCGGTAAAGATGGGACCAAGGTTCAGGATGGGCATAAAGACAGTCACGGCAAGAATCAAGCCGAGGCTGAGACCCCCTTGAAAAATCACAAGGGGGTTGGGGAGTAAGGATAAAGGTGAACAGCGAACGTTAATAGAAGGGAAGAAAGGGTGAATCGCCAAAAGAGCAGAACACCACGCTGTGGTACTGGGGGAGGCACCGGTTTATCTAGCTTTCCAAGAGCAGAACTGCCGAGCCGACACAAGTACAACTGGGCTTGTTGAAGACAGATCACCATTTCCCACTCTGTCTATGATGCTTCTACGGCAAGAGCATTTCCTGGTTCGGACGTCGCCTTGCAGAGGGGGGATTTTAAGTTGATTGGGTCTGCTGTGTGAAGCAGGTGAGTGGAGGCTATGATATGGCTCATGACGCTCTTGACTTGCGCCAAGATAAACCCCCAAGTTTAGACCTGGCCGAAGATGTGTGCCAGTTTGAAAACATCCCCAACATGGCACATTATCGGTTTAATCGGTAACTGACTTTCACACGAGTGTCAGATGAATCTCCTTCGCCTGGTTCCTCGCCGTCAGGACGTTCTTTGTTTGCCCGGGTAGCAGCCGTTCCACATGTAACGTTCCTCAGTTTTCTATACGGATATCTTCAAAACTGGGAACGAAGCAGAAAAAAAGAACTCTATAGTTTTTATACTTGTGGATGGGCCTGCGCATTAACAGAGCTTTGACTTCTTTCTAGCCCAACACTGCAGGAACCACAGCTGAGGGCGACGGCCACACCGAAGGATGGCATCTCGAAAGCTCGGCCGACAAAAATGTGGCAGCAGTTGTAGGAATCTCAAGGGGGCCCCTAAAGAATTAATTGGTGGGGGTGTGCAGCGTATCTTGGGGTCATAGGGAATACTAGTTAGAGTGTCGATTGGATCCTCTGAGTGATTAGCACTGATTGCCTTGACGGGGCATTGGCGACTACTTATCCACAAGCCGAGCACTTCGCATCATGTCAAAGCACTTCAGTGACATGTGCAAGGCCTGAAGACCCATGGGAGGAGCTGATGAACTGCTCATCACTGCGTCTTGGCGCGCCAAGGTGTGGAGTAGCTATTTCACTGCCCCTTGAGAAGATGCAGTTGTGACGAAGACGTGTCAACAAGTGATGACACTTGATAAGGATCCAGTAAGCCGCATAAGTAGGGCCGATACTTTGACGACCACTCTTTGGGATCCCTGATATCATGGCTGACCCCCGGCCAACTTTTTACAAGGCAAAATATGCACAGGTAGGATGTTGGGCCTCGAGAAGCCGACCGGGCTAGTTGACGTGCAGTTGAGTATGGTAGGTGGCATAATCCAAAAGTCTGAAGCTCAACGCACCTACAGCACACGTCTAAACCTCCATAATACTACTCGATACTCGCATGATTATCCTGAATGTCCCTTATTTGATGCCATGTAACGATATATACGCGTTGAAATAGCAGATTGCTATGCATCGAACCTGGGTTGGCAAACTTGCATTGCATAAATTCTTTCGGTGGATGGAGTAGACCAACAATCGAGGTCGATAAGGAAGATGTCTCGGTAGCAAGAGCGACCGACGAGATGTGCACACTCGACGAAGCCCTTCAGTTGAACACGGAACTTTTATCCATCTTTTGGATACACAGATCATTCTAATAGCGCGATGTCGCCGGTGTGTCCAACTCCACCCACGGCTGATCAAGCAGTTTATATCCGTCACTGCGCGCTAGTATCCGGCCCAGAAGCTCGGAAACGCGCCGAGGAAAATGCCCGGCCGAGGTCCATTTCCGACCGTGTTCCGGTAAACGTCTGCCGAGACCGGCTCCGAAAGCGGGTCCCATCAAGATGGACGAAGATCTCAGGGAACGTTGGGGGGATTCTCCTCTCCATGGATGGAATCTGGGCTTCTTGTTCTGTTCATTATCTATCGCGACGACTTTGTTTCACCCGCAAGCTTCCTCTGCGTCAAGCCCATACCTAATCGCCCTGTGGTGCCACGAGAGCTCCTGGTCTCTGTCCACAACAAGACGACAATGACACACCAATCTTGACGCTTTAATTCGCGAAAATGACGCAAAATAACCGAAATGACCAGGTCTTGAAAGCCGAACGTGCTCTTCATGACCAATACAACCTCTTACCTCGGTCCCAGCTGGTATCCTGCTTGGGAATCCTCTCCTTCTGCATGCTGATCAGTTTCATCGACCAGAACGGAATCAGTATCACTCAACCTACGATCGCCAAGGATCTTGATGCGTCGGCAACAATTTCTTGGGCGGGTACCTCGTCGTTAATCGCAAATACCACCTTCCAGATGCTATATGGTCGTCTATCCGACATATTTGGACGAAAGGCAGTCTTTCTCGGGGCCGTTGCGTTGCTAGCCATTGCAGACCTACTATGTGGTCTGTCACAAAATCCTGCCATGTTCTATGTGTTTCGAGGCGTGTCTGGAATCGGTAGCGGCGGTATCGCCAACATCGCCATGATCATCGTCAGTGATATGGTCACCCTCGAGGAGAGAGGCAAATATCAGGGGATCTTCGGCACTATGGTAGGTCTAGGAAACCTCATAGGACCTTTTCTTGCCGCTGCTTTCATCAAGCGTTCAACTTGGAGAGGTTTTTTCTATATGCTGGCACCCCTTGGCGCCATTGCAGGGGTGATTTCATATTTGTTTCTGCCGAACAAGCCACCTACAGCGGCCTTTAAGGAGAGTGCAGCAAGGATTGACTACGGAGGTTCCTTCACAATATCCCTCGGGATCATTCTTCTGCTCATCCCGATTTCTGGAGGTAATTACCAATCCATTCATGCCCCTCTGCTCAGCAGCCATTATTGACCGCATGTTTGTTACAGGCGGCGCCTACTTTGACTGGAACTCGCCAATGGTCATCAGCATGCTTACGATTGGGTCCCTCTCTTGTCTTCTCTTCCTGCTCATAGAATGGAAGATTGCCAAGCTACCAATGATGCCTGGTAGGTTCTTTCAAGTTTGAGTATCTATACTAACATGGACAGTGACAATATTCGCAAACAAGGAAGTTGTGATCTTATTGATCCATTCCTTTCTTTTCGGCGCCGTGTATCAGTCGTACATTTATTATCTCCCCCTCTACCTACTAAACGCCCGTCAATTCGAAGTGCTCGAGGCGGCGGCAATATCAACCGCCTTGTTCACCTTTCAAGCTGTATTTTCTACACTTGGTGGCCTATACATATCTCACTTTAATCGTTATGGTGAGGTGATCTGGTTCGGGTTCGCCACATGGACACTGTAGGTTATCTTCGCCAGCAATACTATTTATTATCATGCTAACCCCGAGGTTTCTTCTAGTGGAGCTGGTCTCTGTCTAATGTTCGATCGCAATACTTCACCTGGAGCCATAATTGGACCTTTGATGGCGATTGGCGCCGGAGTGGGCTGCATCTTTCAGCCGACATTGGTGGCGCTGCAAGCCCACTCACCCAAATCTCGACGAGCCGTCATCATATCGAACCGCAACTTCTTTCGATGCTGTGGTGGTGCGATGGGACTAGCGATCTCAGCGGCTATCCTTCAAGCCGCTCTTCGATCCAAGTTACCAGCAGAATACGCATATCTTGCCGACAGCACCTATGCACTCCCAACCGACTTGGAGCCCGGGCCCAGCGCAGAAAGGGTGTATGACGCTTATATGCATGCTAGCCACTCTGTTTTTCTGATGCAGGTTCCAATGATAGGCGCGTGTTTGATTGGATGCTTATTTATCAAGGATCAGGGCTTAGAAGGAAGAGAAGATACCAGTAATAGTGAGGAGGAACCTCAAGGGACGATGGTGGGATTGCAAGATAGTACACTAAGAGTTTCATAGAACATGCAAAAGACATTTCCTCATAGATTATCTATTTTATAAATGTACAATCACCAAGGCTTGATGTGGGTGATGGGCTTCCCCTTGGTGCCGAAGCATTGGCCATCATTGGCCGAATACTTCACTTGAGGGTTGTTGTTGTCATAGAACTCGACTCCTGTTTAAGTCCAGTCAGCTATTAATCCTACCCAATCGCAAGTATGGGGTGTAGACTTACTGTACCAAGGGGCAGTCTCGACAGGCAAGGCGCCGTGCGCGCCGTTAGGAGAGGCGAAGGTCTGCTCACCCCAGCCCTGTCCAATATCCTTCTGGCCGATCCAATTCTTGCACTTGGTGTCCGAGTAGCTGCGGTCATTGGAGTTAATACAGTTTCGCTGTTCTGGGTTGAGACACCATACTAGTTGATATGAATGCCTGCGTGGGCCACGGAGAGCAGAGCTGGAAGAACGTAGGCGACCTTCATTTTGGCGTGAAGATGGATAGAAATCTGGCAATATTGTCTTTATTAAAATTTCTTCAGGGGAGCATGTAGTCTTTATAAATATCTACAGGTGGCAATGTTGTACTCCGTATGGAAGGTCCATTTCCCTTCGGCCAGCATCCTGGAAGCCTGCAATGTTCTTTTTCCTCCGAGACAAAGTGAAACTTGCTATTGACTGAATTAAAATTTCCATTTTGCCGGAGGCGGGCCTTAATATTATCTTTGCCATCGTGCGTGTTCTGGCGGCCGACCTCGCAGCAGATCAACTTGGTAAGCGTCAGTCACGATTACACAAGTTTCTGTTTGAGGTAATTTATGGAGCAAGACGGTGTAGCGTGCATATGTAGCAGGGTCTATTCCCATTCAGAGACTGTTATTGATTGGTTAAGTTGAGTTCGTATTATGAAACCGCGGACTCGTTCTAGACTTGAGCATTGATCTCGCTCAGCTGGCCGCCTGCATCTTGGATGGGTCTGTCGATACAAGGTTGTCTGGAAAATCAAAAAGGAGTTCCACGGCGATATTTGGCTCTATTACGGCCATTGACCCCAAAACATTGGTCGCCCACCTTGGTCGTCCTAGTATAAACATCCATGAGTGGTTTTTTGCCGAAACTGGCCAATGATGCGATCAAGTCGAATCTATCTGCTTGGTGGTGTATGTCTGATCCTGTTGGCATGTCTTTTGCTTTCGAACCGACGCCTTTGGAGGAGTGAAAGGGATGTCTTGCTCGACTACGCGTCCTCTTCGTTCGACGTACTGACGTCAAGCTCGACCAAGCTCAACCTTGAGCCCAGAACAATCCCCGTTATAGTCATCATTGCATCTGTATCGAGCGACGATCCAGCCAAATTGCAACGCGATTCTGGACTTCGGAAAGGTGACGCTCAGATCGTCTATGTCGCCGATCAACCCTCCTCGCAGAATGGTCTCCCCCAGAACAAGGGCAATGAAGCCATGGTGTATCTGACGTATCTCATTGACCACTATGAGAACCTCCCGGAGGTCATGATCTTTATGCATGGCCATCGCATATCATGGCATAACAATGCCCTACTCCATCGGAGCTCGGCTCTTACCGTGAACAAGCTACGCCCTCAAGCTGTCTTGGAGCGTGGCTTTGTCAACCTCGCGTGCGACAAGGCCTTGACAAGGGCTATTAAGCCGTTGCCTGGCGCTCCCGGACCATCTATCTTGGATCTATCGCGGGAGGATTGGGAGGCAGAAGATGGAGGCTCGAGACTCCGCAGCCAATCATCCAAGGAGTTGCACCGTCAGTATACCGATCTGTGGCACCAGCTCTTCCCATCGCCAGCACATAGTGAACCGCCCTCAAGCTGGGAATACTTTACGGGGGGACAGTTTGCTCTATCTCGCGAACTGGTCCACTCTACCCCTCTGGACCGCCTGCGCTTCCTTCGGGACTGGATTCTGCAGACACATCTGTCCAGTAGATCTGCGGGTGCTGTCTTTGAAACACTCTGGGGAGCCGTGTTTCGTGATGGGCACTTTGGTAACGCGACATTCTTCTCTACATCGGTAGAATGCTACTGTGAACTATACGGCATGTGCATGAGAGAGGATAGATTGCCAGTGGAGAGAGTGGAGGTGTTATTAGAGGCAGCGACATTGATGATGGTGCACTTGCTTGATAATTAGAGTACTTCGTCAAAGATACAGGAAGCATACTTAACTATACCATCTTTTACCTATTCGTGCTATCGAGACTGGTCTCTTGACCAAGCTTGTGGCACCGACCAACGTGATATGCACCAAAGCATGATTTACAATGCGAGTACAAGGATGTCATCCTGATCCTTCTGATGAGTAATAATTGTGCAACTCGCGACGCTGGCATCATCTCCCTTTTGAACAACGACAGATGCCGATCCCAACAGCGCTCAACATTCGGCAATAAAATTAAACAGAAATCGCCGTATTACGCTGTAGTGGCCATTGTCAGCAATGGCTCGCAAGCCTAGAGGGCTTTCGCTACCCTTCGCTCTAACCTTGACCCTCACTATCACTATCGTCAACGCGAATTATCGGCCACAATGGACTCGTCAAGATCCCTGCCCAGACAAGATCAACGCCGTCATTCCCATGGGCTCACCATTCGGCAATCACGAGACTGTACATGAAGCTATGAAAACGTGCACAAACATCACCGAGCTATCCATCTATACTGGCTTCTTCGGATGCACCGACTTTCCTGACCGCTACAGCCTGCCCTTTGCGCTTGACGGCAGTGATCGCTATCTTTCAGCTCCTCGGGTCTTGACACTGGACGCCTACGAATTTGATGACATGGAGTGGAAAAATGTTCTCCCCCCAAGGCCGCATTGGTCGAACGACGACGGAAGCTGGCCTTCCTCGTCTTCACCCAACTCCATCATCGCGATGACTGTCGAGCTATACTATCACACCCGCTGGTTTCTTGATCGTCTATCTTATCCTCTGATGGGAATGTTCCACACTTATGAATGGTGGAGCTGGTGGAATTCTGGCAAGGCAGCCAAGTGGTACAGATGGAGAAGGCTGCCAGCCGAGTACCGATTAAAAGACAACATGGAGCTATGGCTTGACGCCATGGACTTTTCCCATGTCCACACTCTTTCCATCAAACAGCATGGGACTCCCAAGCCGAAAGGAAACGCCCTTTTTCATCGTCTACCACTGGCACTCACCAGTCTTCGCTCGCTCACCATCGGTGGTCGATGGGTGGACTGGAAGACTGAGCTGGAGAGGTGGGAGGCCGAACCTGGACCCCTGCCAAAGCAAAAGTTGAAATCCCCGAGGCCACCACGTGCTCTTGACTTTATCATGGCTTTGCCAGCCTCGTCTTTGGCCAATTTTACCTGGATCGAAAGTGCAACTATCGATGCACACGTTTTTGACGCTGTGCTTCAACACCATGGCCCGTCACTGAGACAGCTCAAGTGGATCAATGCAGAGGTTGAGAGGGATCCAAGGCCTACTTTGTCAACAGAACAGCTGAAAAACCTGGGGGAATGGGCCCCAGGGCTGGCGGACCTGACAATAGACCTGGACCGCGAGCAGCAGGACTGGCCAAGAGAAAAGCTCAAGACGCTGGGGCAAAGCCTGCCAAAGCTACAGAACCTGACAATCTACCTCAACTTGGAAGCTGTCAATCGCCAGAACGAGACGATGCACCCCGTCGCCCACTACGACTTTCCTTCCGCGCCGCAGTCTTTGGCACGGCCTCTTTTGGACGCCAACGGGGCACGCGACATGTTTCTGTTGCTTCAAGAGTCCCAGCCTGGGGATGAGCTCGAGAATGTCTTGTTCAGGGAGGGAGATTGGGATGGTCTAGACGATTTAGCCACGCGCTCCTACGACCTTTGGTCGGAAGGTCTGCGTAACTGGGCAAGGTGCACCCTCCTTGGACAGGACGGCGATCGACTCCAAGATGGCCCGAGATGCTACGCAGAGTACAACATCGAGTACGAGAGATTTAAAGAAGGTCGACAGGGGGAGGGGCTATACTAAAATAGCACCCGTGTTTGCTGCCCGAAGGATTGGGACTCTGGTCGTCAGCCTCCAAGGTGGCCGACTCAATTTACCCCCTTATGCAACGTTCCACTGCTATCGAGATGCAACTATTCTTATCCCGGCGACAGAGTACTGTACAATACAGAACGGCTCTTAGAGCAAAGCTAATACCTTTTTCAGAGGTTCATGGTGTAGCAAGTGATAGAGCACTTTCATTCACGTCCAAGCTTGAGAGCCGCCTTCTACATGTCATCTTCTGCCCTTCCCTTCGTCCCAATACCTCTCATACAGCCACAGGTGTCTCGGCCACACAACGAGCTATCTTTACTCCGACCAAGTATATCCCTCATCCTTCTGCAGGAACACTTGGCAGTGAGACACGAGATCAACTGACACTGATCGATCTCGCAAAAGCTGGCCGGCTGAGTAAGATGGGATGGATCAAAGTGGCAGAGGCACAAGTGGAGTTTTGGTTTATAAGCTGGCAAAGATGATCTCGTTGCTGCACGTGTACCGTACCTATGCCATGAAGAAGCGTCCACGGATTCCCTTTCTTTCCATGGATTGGTCCTTGGCACCATCCTTTGCGCAGCTGGTCAGCTTACTCCTCGTATAGACAGTCCTAGCCATGACCTTTGATCACACAATCCAAGCTAGAATTCTCCAGCTTCCAACTTGCAAGTCGAGGCCTCCCGAGCACTATTCTAGTCTTCAACGTCCCAACGAATCAAGAACTTTAACTAGAGTCTCACAATAGATGGTTCAAGAAGTGCAGCCAGCCCTATCACCCGAAACCGCAATAGGTGTCCCTGGCCGAAGCCACTATTTCATCGCCGCTGACGGGCTCAGCCCCTCCACCAAATTAGTGCCCGGCGCCGAAACAGATGGAGCTAGGTCGCCGATTCCGCTTACCTGCTGTAAACTTCTGACTTGCGTCATTTCAATTAAACGGAATCTTGGTGTCGGATTGCGAGATCGCAAGGACTGTCGCGTGGAGCTGCCAAGCTGTTTAATCGGCGAACAACGGGGAATACAATCCTATTTGGGCCATGAATTCGCGAGAAGCATTCCTTCCTAATGCGTGTCTTGTCTATTCTAAGTGTACAATTACCAATCTTCCCAAAACCAGTAACTGTCAACTCGTGATGCTACGCCGTAGGGCTGTTCCTTGAGCACAGCCCCCCTCGGACCAAGGCTCTCTGCGGGGGTCACCGACGCCACGGTTAAGCTTGTGGGAAGTGCGGCGGAGCTGAGCCTCGCCGACTCTGTTGTGCCGCTGTTAGTGCTGATTTCAGTGAGATGGGATTTCATTGGGACGGGCCTGGGCGCAGCTGAAAGCCTCTGATGCCGACGGGTGCAAAATAAGCGGCAAGAGGCTTGAGATTAGGTTCAACAGTACCTAGTGGACCCCGAAAATAGCATCATCGGCCACTGTCTCACTGCCTCTCGCAAACCGTGAGATGGATCTAGATCCCGATGATGGCTTCGGAGCTGCGCCCTCTGTCGTGATGGCTTGGGAAAAGAGGCACATTGAAGGCCATGAGCCAAGGTGAGAACTTCAATGATAAAAGGGACTAGATATTCCGTCGTTGAGTCCATTCTCATTCTCATCATTATCAACACCATCCTCCTCTCACTTCAACAACCAACACAACTCACACACACAACCTTCCAATCGTTGCTTCTTTCAGCTTCATCTCCAGCTTCAATTTGCTTCCTCTCTTCAGCTTTCTTTCCAATCTCATCCACAATGCGCTACTCTTACACTCTTCTCGCCTTTGCCGTCACGGCTCTGGCTCTCCCCACAGCCAAGCCCGCCGACGATGGCAAGTGGGCTCCCGGCAAGTACGAAGGCAAGGGCACTGGCTTCGACGATGGCAAGTGGACACCTGAAAAGTACGACAAGAGGAACGACGACGGTTCCTGGCACCCTGGGAAGTACGAAGGCGAGGGTACCGGCCACGATGATGGCAAGTGGACCCCTACCAAGTACGACAAGCACCATAAGCGCAACGATGATGGCTCTTGGAAGCCCGGAAAGTACGAAGGCGAGGGCACCGACTTTGACGATGGCAAGTGGACGCCTGAGAAGTATGACAAGCGCAACGACGACGGCAGCTGGCGCCCCGGTAAATACGAGGGTGAGGGAACTGGCCATGATGATGGCAAGTGGAATCCCACCAAGTATGACAAGAACCACAAGCGCAATGACGATGGTTCATGGAAGCCCGGCAAGTATGAGGGCGAGGGAACCGGCTTCGACGACGGAAAGTGGACCCCTACCAAGTACGACAAGAACCACAAGCGCAACGATGACGGTAGCTGGCATCCTGGCAAGTATGAGGGCGAGGGCACCGGCTTTGATGATGGCAAGTGGACTCCTGAGAAGTACGACAAGCACCACAAGAGGAATGATGACGGCTCTTGGCACCCTGGCAAGTACGAGGGTGAGGGAACTGGTCACGATGACGGCAAATGGACTCCTGAGAAGTACGACAAGAAGAACACCAAGCGTAACGACGATGGCAAGTGGGCCCCTGGAAAGTACGAGGGTGAGGGCACCGGCTTTGATGATGGCAAGTGGACGCCCGAGAAGTACGACAAGAAGAACACCAAGCGCGCCGATGATGGCAGCTGGCACCCTGGCAAGTATGAGGGTGAGGGTACTCCCTACGACGACGGCAAGTGGAAGGGCAACTAATGGGTTTAATGTCTGGTGATAGACTGGGGTTGACTTCGACTGTACATATTGGGCATCTTGTTTGGAGCTTTTCCTTGTCCTTTTCGAGTATTTAGATTCATTCCTTTTTCTTCATACATAGAGTTCATACATAGCATATCTGCATATAGAACATACAGCTTGTTTACTTCACTTTCCTGACTATCAATAATAGACTTGTCCTTTCACAATTGCCTAGCTTGCTTGAATAATTTGATTTGACTTGTACACCTTGGAACACAATCTTACCCAATGATCGACCAAACAGCATCGGCTTATGGATCATTTTATTTTCCAAGTTTTCAGATGAAAAGACACCCGAGCCTGCTGCTCTTTGGCCTCTTCGATGATAATATTATCCATAGGGTTAGAGTAATTTTTCTCCAGGACAAGCGTGATTATGAATGAATCTTCTCAAGCGTCTGGCCGAAAGCTGTGTTCCACCAAAAGTCCAGAGCGATCAGGTAACGTATTCATCCCCGTCCACACTGGTGCACAGCTACCCATTCAACTCCATCACAGAAAATGGAGGCTTAGCATATAATAAGGAAATCCATTAAATAATCCACGCAGACTATCTTGCGTTGGTTGAATCGACCTACCACCTTTCACAAAACCTTACAACCAACTCCGTCGGCGTAGGGTAAGTAGGAACGGAACTCCGTCCCACCAAGGAGGCTAAGACAGGCTAAGGCTAGTCCACCAGGGTGATCCCTGTGCTCGTTAGTTGGCACGTTGGCTTGCCTCAAAAAATCAAGGTTCGGTCGATGCCGAACGCTCAAAAGATGGATGGACCAACATTACTCCGTCAATGGCCTGTTCAACCCAAGATTCAAATGCCGAAGAAGCGGCTGCCAATCAGCGAGAAAGGGCGTCTCAAGGCAGAATGTTGACTTGCATAGATGGCTGATGACTAGAGACTGGTGGCTGCATCTTTCAAGGCAGCTGAGCTCTTGGTGCGACTCTGGATGCAAGATACAGGGATCAGAAGTGGCTCACTTTTAGCCCCCAATGTCGGTGGCTGTGTCAGCAGAACGCCCGTGAAGAGAGGGGCCTGTTGCCTAGGGTGGGTGGCATTGCTATCTGTTGGCGTGCTCTTGTAGATCTATATGAGCGGTGTCTGTCGCATGCTATCTCTCTTTCGTGCCAAGGACTTCTTTCTCCATCCATTACACTCAACAACACGATACCGGCCATCATGGACAATCTAGAGAACGAGCACCTGATAAGGTACAAGGTCAAGTACATCGGCAAAGGAGGAGGCGATGTGATTCTCGACAAGAACCCAGACTTTGTCCCCGACGCAGAAGAGCCACCCATTTTTGAGCACATCGACGTTCGACTGTCAAGCCTGAGCACCATTTCGGACAAGGTCGACCTCGATACCCTTGTCAAAACCGAGGTTGCAACAGGACATTGCTACATCAACATCTTTTCGCCTGTTGTTGCTGAAGCCCTGCGATGCGTTGTCGACTACTTTCCGGGCGTCTACCTGTCGGAGAGTGTCATCAGAGTCCCTGAGCCGTACAACATCTTTGTCTTTTTCGAGAAGCAGCTCACAGAGTACCGCGAGAGACTCGAAAAGGCAGTTGAGACGGATCCATTGACTTGCGCGAACCACTTGGCGAGCAAGCATATCGCCATCGTTCAGGACTTTGTCAAGAAGAGAACCCAGGCGCAAGTCGACGCAGAGAGAGAGCGCCATGCCAGAGGGTACGCCAGTTTTGACATGCTCTGGCTGCTCTACAAGCCGGGAGCCGACATGTACTTTGACCGCTGGAACATCAACGAGCATGAACCTTTTGTCATGACTGGCGTCGAGTTCACATTCATCAACGACGCTGCCGACTTTTACAAGGTCCGGCTCTGGAACATGGATGCCGACTTTGACCGAGTTGGACCATCGCCCTGGGAGTTCAAGGTGGATCGCTTTCCCGGAGAAAGGAAGATTGTCGACTTGCCTGCTTTTCCCTGCGAGTATCTTCACTTCTCAGAAGATGTTGAGAGCGAAAGCATCTCCGCTATCAAGGAGCATCTTGTCAACCGCGGAAAGAAGTGGTACGGCCTCAGACGCGAGGTTCGTCCTTATCACTTTGATGGCTTCACGACCACTTTCCCCCGAAAATCCTTCAACGACCTCGCCATCGTGGACAGCCGTCCGTTCCCCCGGCATCCCGAAGACCGCAAGATTCTCATCGACTCTATCGCCCATCCTTCAAGCCCGCTCAAGATCTGCACTTGCGACAAATGCGAGGAGCACATCTATCGCCATGCAGTCAAGCCAAAGTTTGTTGGCTACTCCAACATCAACCCCCAGAATGTCGAGACCTTGACAGAGCATCAGTATTTCCTCTGTGACTCCATCGTTGAGGCTTTCTTGTTCAAGGCAAAATCGTGGCGTAAGTTATACTACTTGAGGGGTAAATCCAAGAGACTAATAGTTGTTTATAGGCTACCTTCATGTTGATGGCTTCCAAGAGGCCTCTTTTGATGGCCCTCTCTTCGAAGACCTGGTCCTCAAGGATTCCTCAAAGATGTACATTCAAGACCTCGCAAAGCCTTATGTCAGAGACATCAAAGAGAACAAGCCGCAGAAGCAGCTTCGCTCCGGTCTTGGTCAAATTCACAAGCCTTCCAAGCAGAAACAGCCATGGTCACCCGAGGCGACTACAATCAAGGGCGACGGACTGACCATGCTCCTCCACGGGCGACCCGGAGTTGGCAAGTCGTACACGGCAGGTTCGTATTTAAATGACCACAGCTATAGGAGATTAGAGCTAACAGACTTTAGAATGCATCGCTCAGTACACAAGACGACCTTTGCTTTCACTGGATACTTCAGACCTGGGCCCCAGACCCGACAGGAAAGACGAGAGCCTCGTCAGATGGTTCAAGCTCGCCGAAAAATGGGGAGCCATTGTCCTCATCGATGATGCTGAAGTCCTTCTCGATTTTGGTCGCACTGATCTTGTGGCCAACTTTCTCCGAGCCGCGAGCTACTTCAAGGGCATCTTGATTCTCACTACCAACCGACTCAGGGCATTTGACCACGTTCTCATGTCGCACGTCAATGCACAGATCCTGTATCCTCACTTTGACGATGAGGAACGTGCCAAGCTTTGGGGACATTTCTTCCAGAAGCTGGAAGCCGACACTGACGTAAACATGAGTGTCATGGAAGAAGTCAAGGACTATGTCAAGTCCGAGGAGATCCAGGCACTGGAATGGAATGGCAGGGAGATCCAAAGTGGTAAGCAACCATTCACTAAGAAACAAAAGTAATGTCACTAACACTGAAATAGCCTTCCAAGTCGCTGTCAAATTGGCTGAAGCCAAGGGTGACATGGATAACCAAGGACGCACCCTCGTTACCGTTGACAACCTCAAGCCCACCGTGCAAAACGCAATCGGGCTTCGGGAGTACATCTTGAGCGAAAGACGTCGCGATTGGCGCCCACAGCGTCCGCTGAGAGAGCACAGCTATGACGCGGTTGAAAGGGAAGAGGTGCGCTCGCAACCTGAGCACTAGAACCGGCATGATGACCAGGGTGTTGAGGGTTGTGATCTTGCCAAGATTGAAACATCACGAAGCAACGAAGATTTGATACGGCCGATAACAGGTTGAAATAGTTTGTTATAGTTTTTGGTATCTGCAATAGCCGCCTTATGAATCACGATCACCACAGACTTTTGCCTCACCCTTGTTTCTCAGTCCCCGTGACATCCATGGGATCATTCTCAGACCTGGCCTGATTGGCTCATCCGGACTACGGTATCGGACCCATAAAAGGAGCCGTTAAATTCCTCACAGCAGTTGTTGCCTAGGATGCATGCTTCAACTTCTGTCCTTTATATACGTCTTCTCTCCCCTCGATCCAGACCCATTTACCTTGAGATCAATTTTTCTCTGTTTACAATGGAGTCCCTACCTGACGAAATATGGCGCGAAATCTTTGCCAACTTCGAAGGGGATCTCCCAAACGAAAAATGGTGGATGTACGGAGTTGAACTCGACCTTTCACCCGTCAAGACCCTCATGTCAATATCTCGCGCGTGCAAAAGATTTCATCTCATAGTCGAACCTCTGCTTTACCGCACGATTCTGGTTGCGGCACATGATAATGATAATGAGGAATGCCTCGTTCAGTTGACCAAAAGTCTGGTCTCTAACCCACAGCTGGGACACGACATTCGTACCATCACGCTGGACAACGGCTGTCGCCGAGGAGATGATGACTTTAGGGAAGCCCTGAGGTCAACTTGGCTCTCCCTGGATGCACCTATATCCTTCAAGAGACAGCTTGGGAAGGAAATCGCCGACTACAGAGTGGTAGGGATGGCGCCTCTCATCTTGGCTCTGTCACCCCAGGTGCGGTTGGTTGACTATACTTTCGACAGCACATCGCCGTGTACAATGTGGATTTTGAGCGGACGCCCAGATTTGGAAATGAGTCTCAAGGAAGACTATTACGACGACACTGAGTTGGCCGAGGAGGACGAGGAAGCCTTGAAGGAATATGAACTTGGGCGAAGAGAGGCCTGTGCAAACTATGGCCTGCCGCATCTGGAGGAGGTACGCATTAGGCATGCAGACTGCACCGACAGTCACACCCCTATCGATGATCTCGAGCCAGTCCTGCTTCATCCCAACCTCAAGACGCTGCGTCTGCTCGGAATTGGCTGGCTATCGAGCCCGATCAGCAGCTTCAAGTTCCCAAACGAGCCATGCAACTTGGAAACCCTTGATCTCAAGGAATGTCTCTTTGACCATTCGACCCTGAAAAACATCCTGACCCGCTGCAAGAAGCTGAAGTGGTTGTGCATGGAAACAGCCGACGCTCGAAGACACGACATGCATATTGACGAAGAAGAGTGGGATATTGACCTGAGCAAAATTGGAGACGTCCTCAGGAGGCTTGGCCACAACCTGGAATACTTCAGTCTTCAGACCATTGAGTATGACAACTGGGGTTTCTGCAACGGACGTCTCGGGTCCCTTTGTAATCTCAAAGCACTCCGACACCTTAAAGTCATTCTGAACAACTTCACCGGTCGTGTCAGAGATTCCTGGGAGACTGATCTAGAACAAGAGATACCACTGGCTGAAGCACTACCACCGATGATCGAGACGCTACACCTGCACTGGGACGAAGAGTACTACAGCCACGTCGAGTACAAGCGCTTCTGCGACAACATCAACGGGGCCGTGTTCAAGCTTCTCATGGCAGCGGATAGCTTTCCCAATTTGCGCAAGATCAGTATGGAGAGGCATGGAGGGGAGAGACAGAATGGAGAGTCTGAATGGGACAAGAGCGTTGATGGGTGGCAGGTTGAGGTGACAAAGGAGCATTTGTGGCAGAGATACAGCTCGAGTGGATGCATGCGGACTCTCATTTACCTGACAAAGACGAGTTAAAAGCTACGCGAGGTCATTGATACTGTAAACAGATAAACAACCGACGTTCACGGTGAGCAACCCGCCAAGAGTTGTTGGTTGCTCAGTGTCTCCAACACGAGCCATGACCTGACAGGCCAAGACCCTTGTCCTTGTGCTGTTGCCTGACTCCACCACGGTACGGTCGCTATTTAATTCACGGTTTTCCCGCGTTGTTTCACGCTGTCCTCTTCTCTTCATCTCAACTCCAGAGTCAGTCTTGGAGTTGTTTCTTCCTCTGCACTCTTCCAATCAATCTCACTTTCAAGCTCATTTTTTCATCATGCCAAAGTCAGTCAAGACAGCGGATGAGTACGACTTTGTGGAACATGAAGAAACCGCCGTAAGCCCCGAGATCCTCGCCAAGATCCGTGAATGGCTCCAACCCACCGATTATCTCGCCGACTCGGGTGAGTTCCGGCGTCATCTCGCCTCGCAGGCTCCTGGCACAGGTCTTTGGATCTGCGAGACGGATGAGTACAAAAAATGGCACGACTCTCCCGACCATGGCAGCCTCTGGATCAAGGGCGTTCCAGGTGCTGGCAAGTCCGTCATGGCAGCGTCCATCATCCACCATATGAAGACGACTGAGAACTGTCCCGTTCTCTTTTTCTTCTTCAGAAACATTGTCGCAGCCAATTTTTCTCCACGCGCTCTCATTCAAGACTGGCTGGCTCAGCTTCTCCCGCACTCTCCCAAACTACAATACGCCCTTCAATCCCGCCTCGAGACCAAACTGGAGGAGACTTCAGACAACGATCTCATCGACATCTTCCTCAATGGAGCCTCTCTTATTCCAAAGCTGTACTGCGTGGGAGATGCTCTCGATGAGATGACGACCGAAAACAGGCCTTTCCTCGATAAGCTCAACAGTCTCGCGACTCACCGCCCTCAGTCGTTGAAGCTTCTCATCACCAGCAGGCCTAGGCAACACCTGCAAAGTGCTTTACGCGACTCTTCAATCGTTCATATCAGTCTCCAGAAACGTCTCGTGGATACCGACATCAACTCGTATCTTCGTCATCGATTTGATACAGCCGTCATGTCCGAGGACAAGCTTCAGATCAAAGAGGAGCTCATCGACATGGTTGCCAGAAGGTCTGAAGGCTTGTTTCTCTATGCCAAGCTCACCATGGACCAGATCGAAGCTTCTATTGCCGATGATGGTCCAGAAGACATCAGTGCACTCGAGAAATCCCTTCCCATTGGCTTGGAGCAGACATATACCAGCATGTTGGCCAAGCAGCGTCAAGAGAAAGGCATCGGCACAGACATTCAAGTCCTTGTCCTGGAGGCTGTCACTCATTCATCCCGACCTCTCCGCTTGAGTGAGCTTGCAAGTCTCATCAAGTTCATTAGTCCGGATCTCGATGCTCCCACTGGCTTCAAAGACCTTGTTGCTACCTGCTGCGGACCGCTGATTGAGGTCTTGGAGGACGAGACTCTACAAGTTATTCACCACTCTTTCACCGAGTTCCTGCGCGGTGATACACGCACTGTCTCAAAGGATGATGCATCCTCCGACTTTCCAGTCATCGATTCTCTCGAGGCACACAAGAAGATGGCCATCAACTGCCTCCAGTACCTCCAATCTGGAACTCTACGCCTCCGTTCTGAACCTCCCATAATCTCGGCTGAGAACTTGGGAACAAGGCCAGATGAGAACGATAAGGAGCTTCGAGAGTTACAGGAAATGCGTAGGTTTATCCTCGCAGACAATAACAAGGACGCGAAAGATGGCGAGAAATACCGAGAGGCTCGCCTGCGCCATCCATTTTTGGGCTATGCCGTGGAGAACTGGTCATACCACGCCAGTCATTACGACGTGAAAGATGACGAGTTCTTCGCCACTGTCCAAGAATTCGTTAGGCCTGAAGTTCTGGCGTTTCGACGATGGCTCTCTCTCGAGTGGGGCTTAGTAGCGTGGGTGGATGGGCTATGGCTGGACATCCCGACAGTTCTTCACATTGCCGCCTTTGCTGGCATGTCTGAACTTGTCTCGGAGTTGATACAGAAAGGAGCATCTGTGTCGGCTCAAGATGACCGAGAGCGCATTCCCCTCCATTGGGCAGCTGAAAATGGACATGCAAAGGTTGCATCGCTGCTCATCCAGCATGGATGTGATCCCAATGCTGAAGACGCGGATGGTCTGAAGCCACTTCACATTGCCGCCAAGAAGAACCATGCGTCAGTGGTAACGGTCCTTCTGAAAGCAGGTGTCAAGCCCAGCACAGGCAAGACAAAGATTCCCAAGGGGGCAATGTACTGGGTGGTTATTGAGGGAGAAAACGCGCTTCTACACGCCAGTCAAGCCGGACACACAGAGACTGTTGAAGCACTGATCCCATTCTGCAGTTCAGAGGAACTGGAACAACTTCTCTGTGAATGCTGCCGCTTCTCCCGGACCGACTCTGTCCTAAGTATTCTCGAAAAGACAGATGTCTCGGTCAACGTCTTGTGCCACGGAGGGTCTCCTCTGCACTATGCTTGTGTCTCGGCCAATGTCAAATGCGTCGAAGCTCTTATCAAGCGTGGTGCGGATCTCAACAAGATGGCAAGTTTGAGAACTTCAGAATCAAGGCTCCACACCTATCCTCCTCCAGGCATGACGCCTCCGTTGCTGGATTTGATAGATGTATGGAACAAGAGCAACAACACTGCGTGCCGCTCCATCCTGAAGATGTTGGTCAAGGCTGGGGTTGATCTCGATCAGACTAGCAGCTCCGGAGACACCGCCCTGAGAAAATTGGTCAAACCTACACAACGTTCGACTGGTGGCCTCTATGTGCCAGCACTCGAAGCCTTGTTGAATGCAGGAGCCAATCCCAATATAGGAGACTGCCGTGGAAGTGCTCCTTTGCATATTGTTGCCGAGGAGAAGCGCAACCTTAAAGGTGTGCAACTGCTCATCGAACACGGAGCTGATCCGAATCAAAGAGACTGTTCTGGAAGGACACCTTTCCACGAATTGATTGGTTCATTCCGCTATAACAAACCAGCACACATTGAGTATGCAAAGACCATCATCAAGTTCTTCCTTGACAACGGGGCTGATCCAGAGTGCCGAGATAACAATGGGGTGACCCCAATGGCCCTGGGCCCGCACAAGTTTGGGCCCGAGATCTTTGGCCTGCTGGTCTCAAAGTGCAAGTCCGACTCGACCAAGAAGGAGTGCTGGTTCGGCTTGTCCAGGGAGTGGGACATTGCCAAGTTTACCGAGACTCTTGAGGGTATGCTTGCTGCTGGGATGGAGATTGATCAACGAGATGAGAGTGGTCTTACTCTTTACCTCCACTCTCTGACCCATGCAGAGAAACGACGCATCCTTAGAGAACACGGCGCTACACCTGACCTCTCAGATAACCAAGGCAATAATGCCATCCATCTTCTTACCGCCGGGAATCGTGGAGATCGCAAAGGGCTGGAGAGTCTCTTTGCAGATGGATTGGATCCTCTCAGTACGAATAACAACGGAGACACGCTCCTGCATCATTGCGCCGCTGTCTATTACAAGACACCAATCAACAGGAAGTATGTGAAGTGGCTGCTCAGTCTCGGCATACCCGTCAATGCTGTCAACAAACACGGCCAAACTGCCTTGCATGTGTTCATAGACAAGTTTTGCCAAGAGAACAAATCCAAGGAAAAGCGAACCGACTTTATCTACGCCATAAAGGATGACTCCAGCGTTGACTTTGAGATCCGAAACAACGATGGCTTGACTGCCATACACATGGCTGCGATGAGGTCTGCGGTGCAAGTATTCCAGCTGGTGGACGCTGGGGCTAATCTCAGCTCCTTGACAGGGGACTCTCAGAATGTTCTTCATCTAGCTTGCCGAGCTCGAAAGAGCAATATCGTTGCTCAAATCCTTGGCCATCTGGGGAGCCTCAAAGTGAACCAAGCAGATGACTTTGGCAGAGCACCGCTTCACTATGCTTGTGCCTCGGGAGGAGCAGAGTCCGTAGCACTTCTCCTCAAGCACGGTGGCAATGTCAAGGCCATTGACTCACACGGATGTACTCTCCTTCACGCTTGCGCGGAATGCGCGGCGGAGCAGAAGACCTGGGAGATCCAAGCTCATACATCTGAATGGATGCGAAGCCCACGGGATCCTTTTCGGCCGAGAGGTTCTGTCACGTACCCTCGAAGACACCCGTGGGATGCAGATATGCACAGCAAACCACCAGCACCGGCCTCGGCTGTTGGGACCATCTTGAAGCTGCTCCTGGATGCCAGCGTAGACCCAGCTGTCGTCGATCAGTCGCGTCGCACCGCCTTGGACATTGCAATCCAAGAGGGCTGCGTCGAATTTGTCGAAATGTTCTATCGTGACGAAGAGCTATTCAATGCAGCAACAAAATCTCTTGAGGAGAATCACGGTGCTACTCCTTTCGTCGCCGCGACTCGACGAGGCATGAAGGCCCGGATGGCGCTGATGCTGCCAAGGTCTTGTTTGGAGATGCTGGAACAGGACAAGTCTATCTTTGACCACATCATCCGCTGTCCATCACGCATATTGGGTCTCATGCCTCGGGACGACGTTGTGAAGCTGATTAACCAAGGCTTCGAAGCTGCTCCGAAGAACATTGGCTACTACGTTCTTCTGGAGGCACTCATGAAACCCGGTCACCTCCAGCTCATTGAGAGACTGCCACATATCATTTCTTATTTTGGCACTTACGAGGTACTCAAACAGTTGTTAAGAAGATTACGGGTCGACGATGATGGCGCTAACATGTGGACTCCCCTCCAATTGTCCTGTCGTGAGTCAGAATGCAACATGCTCACGATTCAATACCTCGTGGAGAAGCTCCATGTTGATGTCAACGCCCGGTTTGCGCATATGGACGCAGAGGACAGATATGATGGGGACGGGCCTTCTCCAGGAGGGACTGCACTCCATATACTTGCGTCAGCCGATCACTATTGGCAGCTGGATGCTATGAGGTACCTTATCGCCCACGGAGCCGATGTCAATGCTCTCAATGGGAAGAAGGAGTCTCCAATTCACGTTGCGGCGTCTGGAAACCAGAATGACAGTGAAGATGAGGGCTTCTGGAGGTCGGAGGCTGTGAACATCCTTCTTGACCACGGTGCTGACCTCAACATTGTGGACGAAAATGGCCACACTCCTCTCCACAAGGCGACCGATTCAGGATATGCCACCAAGCAGCTCCTCCAAAAGGGGGCGGACCCTACTGTGGGACGTCAAAGCCCAGTGTTCCAAGCCATCTATCATCAGAATCTGGAAGCGCTCGAGGCGCTCCTTGACCACGGCCTTAGTATGAACGCTGTCGACGATGACTACGATACCAGCAGTTTCCGCCATTCCTCGAGGGGGCCCTCTCGCAAGCGGTATCCGGTTATGCGCGCTGCCTTTGCTGAAAAGATGTGCACCAGCGTCCCAGGTTCCATGCCATTACTTCGTACGCTTGTGGAGCGAGGAGCAGATTTGTATCTGCCGTTGAACGACGAGGAGACTATCCTTCAGTATCTCTTTGAGGTACCGAGCTGGTACGAGGTTCCAGAAACCCTGCTACAGGAACCATGTGTTTCACGAATCGACTTCAACCATTGTGACCAGATTGGTCGAACTGTCCTGATGGCTGCCTGTCGCTGGGAAGGCCGTGTCCCTGGATACTTTGAGCGTGGAAGAGTGGTTCCCAAGGCTGAAGGCGCTCCTATTCGTATCTTGGATCAAGGAGCGGATGCCACATCAGTTGATGACGATGGAAAGACGGCACTTCATCACCTCCTTGACAACGCTGCCATGCCAGATGAAATCGTCGTTAACTTCATCAACAGAGAAGAAGTCGCCCCTACCCTCTGGTTGGAAGACAATGACGGCTTCACACCATTTCACCATGCTCTCCGTACGCTTCGACCTAGTGTTTGCAGCTTGTTCCTCGACAAAGGCGCATCAGCCTCTAAACCCGATCCTAAGGGCCTCACACCACTGCATCACATCGCGGCTCAGTGTTTGAAGATTGAGAGAGAGCTACGCAACATGTCATCCCATGAGGAACTTCCAAGCGACTACTTTGATCAATGCTTGTCCCTCTGGCAAAATATCATTGCCAAGGGAGGCTCTATCAACGCTACCGACAAAGCTGGAAACACTCCTCTGCATACGTACCTCTCAACCCCAGAACGGTCTAGCAACAGACGCCGGGATCCAGGAATCTGCCATGTTGATCACTTTGACAAGCTATTCCCACTAGATAGTGTGGTCGATGTCTCGGCTGTCAACAACGAGGGCGAGACAGGGCTTCACATCATCACTTTACGAAAGAAGCCGAGGTTCGGCAAGCCCGGTCACGACAAGCCTCTTTTTGAGGTACTTCTAGGTAGAGGAGTGGACCCGCTGAAGGAAGATTCCAAGGGGAGGACCGCTTTGGATATTGCGAGCGCTTGTGGGAATGATGAGATTGTGGGAGTTCTGCGAAGGAAGTAGTTTGTGGTATGAGGGATGAGGGGAGTGTAGATTCGTTGGTACAACACTTGAACAAGGAAGACGCAGTACTGGATTTCGACCTTATAGTGACGTGGGTCTCCTCTTACCAAATGTCATCATGAGGCTTAACCCTCGGCTTCACGGGTGCACTGTTTTACTGACTGCAATCCAACTCAAAGCCCTGAACTCCTCAAGGCTCAATTCAGTTTTTTCATTATTTTCTCTGTTCAAAACTGTAGTTTCCCTAGGACCACCAATCTATAACCGAGCACGCCCATTCAAAGAATACTCTGGTACAATCTTCTCCGCTGCAAGCATGCCGACTTGGTAAGCCGTAGACTGCGTGTGGCAACTGTATCAAGTTAGTATCCTGAATCATGTAACATCCGTACCAACATACCTCGCAATGATGGGCATGACGCTCAAATCAGCAACCCTTAGTCCGCTCACGCCAAAGACCCTAAACCCAGTGTCGACAACTGCTCCATCCTTTTCACTACGTCCCATGCTGCATGTGCCACTCATATGCCACGTGCTAGTGCAGTTCTTGCGCCAAAAGTCGAGGATATCCTCGTCGCTGTCGCTCGCGGGGACGTCAAAGTTGGCTTGCGTAGGATGAGCGTCCTTCTGGAATTCCGGGCTTCTAGAAACCTTCATAACCTCTTTGGTCGCCTCGATGATGACCCGTTTGTCGTATGGGTGCGAGGCAAATGAAGGGTTGAAGATCAACGGCTTTGCAGGATCCGTAGACGCCAACTGTACGTTTCCGACGCCCTGAGAGTTGTGCACAAAGACCATGATTGGCAACAAAGACGGCACCGTGTGAGGATCTGTGTAATACTCTTGCGCGATGCCTGCTGTTGCGATCTCATAAGTGGGGATAGTAGGTCGTTGAAGTCGCTTCTTCTCGCTCGCCGGCAGATCCTCAAACTCCTTGCTCTGGAGCACAGCATTGCTCTTGAAGAAGCCCATATTCATGCTTGTACCAGTGGTCACGTAAGGACCAGTCCGATATAGTTCCCACTCACGCTTGGCAGCGTCTTGAAGGGCCTTGCTGCGGAAGAGAGCCGTGATGTTGTCGGTGTGCTCGGCACGGCCGAACTTAAGTGCAATATGGTAGTGGTCCTTGTAGTTCTGACCAACATTTGGATTCTCGAGAATCTGTTGAATTCCAAACCTTTCCAACTGGTCTCTGGGTCCAATACCAGAGTGCATCAAGATCTTGGGAGTGTCGAGGCTACCAGCTGAGAGAATGACCTCCTTCGTGGCCCTGAGAACGGTTCCATCCAGCAGGGAGATCCCGACGGCCTTCTTGTTCTCGAAAATGACGCGATGAACCAGTGAATCTGTCTTGATATGCAGGTTGTCTGGAGTAGGATATAGCAAGTCGGCGGCCGTGGCTCTTGTTCCTCGATACATGGTCTTTGGGGCGACGGAGATGCCCAAGCATTCGCCGTTGCCGGTGTCAGTGTTGATATCATAGCCATTGGCCTCCCAAATTTCCATCGAAGAAGTGGCATAGCCATCCCACTTATCCTCGAACCCGATGTGTAGTGGACCCTGGTAGCCGTGATCGTCACTCTTTGGATCCAGGTATTTCTTGACTCCCTCAGGTACCTCGGGGACCTTGTCGTGATACGTTTCGAGCTTCTTGAAACGTTCCTTGGCATTGTCCCAGCTCCAAGCAGAGTCACCGGTGATCTCAGCCATCGTATCCCAATCATCGCGAGGCCCGATTGTCCATGTGGTAAAGTTGACGGTTGATGAGCCTCCCAGACCTCGACCTCTCATGAGGTCTATCTCGCGGCCAGCGAGGTGTTTTTGGGGACTGCTCTTGTATGGATTTGCTAAAGAGGGTTCCATCATTTGAACGAACAGGTTTCCCATGACTCGCTGGTTAACATCACTGTTCTCACCGCCAGCTTCGACTAACAAGACCGAGGGCCGGGTTGTGGCATGTGCCAGGCCTCTGGCAACACTGCAGCCAGCGGGACCAGCACCGACGACGATAAAGTCATATTGAACTTCCGAAGAGGCCATTTTTTCGTGAAGATTGGTGAGAAATGAATCACAAAGTTGCAATTGAGATCGTTGCTTGCGCCTCGAAGAGAGGCGCCCCCTCTTTTGTACCCCTACTCCAAACCCCAGCTAAGAAGCGCCCCCTCGGGATCGGCTTTTGGCGCGGCAGACACAACCGGCACATCAATGTGGCATCCAATGACACAGCAATAGCTTGGTAGTAGACGACCCGTGGGATAATTGGGTTCAACTAGGAAACGAGAGTATTTTAATAAGTGAGACAATCGCGTTGCTGAACCAACCAAAGAGCAGCGGGCTGGGCTATTTCCCGCAGTGAAACATTTTAGACCTGCAAAAGTGGGCGGAACTATCGTTCCGATGTGGGTGCTTTGTGACAACCTCGCAGCCTTTTGCCATTGCCTGGGAGACAGGCTGAATTCGTCTTAGCCTGTACCCTCCTTCAGCTCCCACCTAGCATGGGGCTAGTAACGAGGCAATATGCAATTGGAGCAGATACCTAATATCGTCACACTGAGCATCGAAGACAACTAGTGCTCGGAAACAAAGCCAAAAGGTGGCAAGGCATGAAAGATCTTTGAGCGAGACTATCAAGTTGATCTACCTTCATTCTGGCCCTCTCCAGTTGGTCCTAGCCAGCCATTCTTCAAACGTGCTCGCCCTAACCCCAAGATCTTGCCAAGAGGTATCCTCCTCGGGGTCCATGGTTCCATAGCAAATCTTGTTCTCTGGCGCCTCGGCGATCCACTGCATCATCTGCTTGATGTCCTCTCTGTACCCTTCGCCCACAGTCGCCGCGACTGTGTCTCCCCATTGATCGATCGTTGTCGACTTGAAGGAAGATGGTGTCGAGGTTGACTTTGTAAAGATGTCGGAAAAGTCAGAAAACCGGACCTTTGGGCTCACGACAGGATACGTTTTGGATTTGGTTTTTTCCGGTCCAACTGCGAACACCTCTGCCCTTGATTTAGCATCTGCTCAATCGGTATCACGTCAGATAAAGAGCTATGCTAACCTGCCGCAAAGACTCCAATATCATATGCTGGATCGACCCAATCTGCAAGTGTATTACCGGGAACGGGGGCGCAAAATCGCACAGTTCCATCTTCTAAAACTCGGAGTATCAGCACAAGTCCCCAACTATTTTTGTCAAGGTTGTCATACCTTCTTTACGGCAGTACTGTGGCCACAGCATGTTGCTGTAGAAGAGACCTGATACAACCCGTCAGTTTATCGATATCAACGCCTCGTGTCATGGGCCCTACCAGGTAACAAAGCAGTGACGGCGGGCAAACGCTGTCGAGCCCACTGCTCAATCTGATGCTTATAGTCAAAGTGATAGACTTTGGTAAAGCGTCCGCCACTAGCTTTGGTCAAGTTCGGCAGGCTGCTCATTACAAAATGCTGTATCTTGCAGGCCTCTGCTGCATCGACAATGTTTCGACCTGCTTGGAGCTCATGCTTCATGTCGTCTTCGGTATCGACGGTTCCGCCCGCAATTCGGTTCTGGGTAACGGCAAAGACGCCGTATGCATCCTTGAAGGCTGAATGCAAACTCGGCCCATCGTATACGTCTCCTTTGACGAGACGAAGTCGATCTGTTGATCCAAACTCAGATACCAATCGTTTAGCGCTTGAGCCCTCGATATCTCGTGTCACCGCCCGGACTTGGAATGCTGGTGAGGTCTTTTGGAGTAGAGCTCTCACTACTCCTCGACCTTGGTTCCCGGTGGCCCCAAGGACGACGATGGTACGAGCTTGCGGAATTGACTGCATGGTGGTCAAAGGTCAGACAAAACAATAAAGTTCGTCATCAGTCGTCAACGTGCGAACGGAACCCTTTTTACCTTAGCCCCAATATCCGCGGATTACATCATTAATCGGTACCGGACACTGTAATTGGTTCCCAAGCGGGCTTCGAGTTCGATATCGGTTCATTTCAGTGTCTTTCTTCTCCAACATTTCATGCAGGACAGCAGGCTTCCGGATATAGACTCCCAATGGATCTATAAACCGGAGATACGGATTTCCCCTACATCGAGAGCCATTTGGCCGAGATCGTAGGGCGTAGTTCAATACCCATTGTGGAACGAACCAAGTTTAAATGCTCGCAAAAAAGGACCAATTGAAGGAAGGGTGCCAAGGGCCGTTGCGAAGTGTAACAAGGGTCGGTTGGGAGGGGGCTTATCTGCTGATCGATACCACATTTCTCGTCCGTGGTGTTCTAGGCCCAAACGGCAAAGTTGGACTTGGCCAGGCAGGAAATCAGCGAGGAATCATTGGGTGTGCGTTAGGCAAAATACAATTTACTAGGATCTAAAGCACAGTCCTCTTCTTTCAACCTTGGGCCATGTATCTGATCTGATGCGCGGAAAGAATTAGAACAAGGATGTCAGCCTGCATGAAACATTCTGCCCAGCTGTCGTGTCTACAAGTATATAGCATACACCCCATTTTCTAGGGATTTAGGTACTCGAGCCTTATCCTGTCACATCCAAACCTAGTCCATTCCAACCTTTCTCATTCGGATGGGAAATCTCATCATGGCTGACACTCCTCAACCTGCTACTCCCAACCTCACCAATCTCATCTCATCGTACTCTATTCTGACAACACTCTCATCATGGATCTCGACCCTCGACCTATATCATCTCGCTCTCACTAATCGCTCCCACCATTCATTCATCCTAGCCTCGCCACAAATCTTCAAAGTCTTCACTCTTCAATCTCTCTGTGATGGACGAGGACTAGCAGATCGGCAAGAATTCCGCGGCCTGTATAAAATCTACGATTTCGACGAAGGGTGTGGATTAATTCGACGCGATGAACTGGATGAGGTTCGTCTCTACAACCTCAAGTGCAACAAAGCCAGTGCCCTTTCCTGCGTCAAGTGCGGCATCAACGTCTGCGAGGAATGCAGGTACTATCCTCGGACCTCGCCTGCAGGGAAAGGCAGAGACCCCAAAAGAAGGCCTCACCTCAACGCGTCGTTTCAAATTGGAGCTGTCATGTGCCTATGCCCTCCTTGCGATGCTGCCATGGAGGAGGAGGTCCAAGGCAAATTCTTCAATGAGCTCTGCGACTGTGACGCCCTGAGATACTGGATATACTCTAAATGTAGGCAAGAGGTGGACGATTTCACAGGGGATTACCGGGGAGAGCATACTGCGTTAGAAGGAGAAACTGAAGGTTTTGGTCCTCTACCAACTAAGTATATCGACGATGCAGGCTGGATAAGGGCGGCAAGTCTAAACTTCATCTTAGGACAAAAGGCGATACACTAACGAGACTCGTCTAGATGTGGTGCATGTGTGGTGCGAGTGTTCCTCTGCATACGGGGGTAAGATGCACTTGGTGCAAGAGACGTCATCTACCAGAGTCGGAGTGGTTTAACGAGTTTAAAAGAATAGGGTCCAAGATGCCCTGGTTTGATGATGTATGTTTGTTATATTGCCTCATGTTTTCAGCCAGGTTTCCCTTGACTGACTATTGTATGGGACCCCGACTATCCGCACTGGCGGACTGACGATCATGGCAAATATCCGGTGCCATATCCAAGGCTGGGCTATAAGCGACCTGGAGATAGGTATTGAAAGGAAATGGGTTGATGTCAAACAGTCATAACAAGTCACCCACGAGACAGGGAGAGATAAGTTCCGGGTGTGCTCGGATTTACTGTAGGAGCCGACAAGCCCCGGATAGTTGAGATAGCAGGGGACATTTGGAGATGCCAGCAATCCACATTCAATAAAAACGATATCTGTACAGAGAGACACCAGAGTTCGGTCGATGATATCGGAACTAAATTAGGTATGTTGCGTAAGCTTATTATGGCCTTAAAGCAATGAGGCAATAGTCAGACCAAACTGGACTCACAGAAAGTCTCGCATAAAGCTATGAATACGACACCCATTCGGGGTCTTTTCACTATGAGAGCTCACTCATAAGCTCGCTCACTTCTCATATGAAAGCTGATAAATCTCAGTGAGCACATTTCGCCGTGTGACCAACCTCGTGATAAATGTGGGGCTGAGTCAATTGTGCGGTTTTGCTTTGGCGCGTGAAAAAACACATCCTCTCATCTCTGCTATTACGATACTCTTACCGTTTTTAGTTCTGTTCATTTGGCCTCATTCCCCGCGTTTTATCTTGTCTTTGGAAGAAAAATGAACGGCATCGCCTATCACACTCGCCTTTGCGGGGCCAGGTTACTCTCACGTTCACCTCACATCAACACGGCTGCGTTCATCAACGCACCCTCAATAGGCCTGAGTTTACAGAAGCAATGGACAAGCAGTCAATCATGCAGCAAGAAAACACCCTGCCAAAAGTCGGCTCCTCTCTCCGCGACATCCGCTGCCTTCTGGAGCTCTAGGCCGACATGGAATCGAGCTTCTGTCAACACGTTGCGCTGTCTCGTTGGCTGCACGTTGGGTGACTTTACGGCTATGTGGCTGTTGCAAGCCTATTATCCGGATCTTAGCATGGGAATAGTAATGCCAATATCCAGTAAGGAAGAGCTCATCAACACTGCATCTTCTTCCTTCTAACGAGAACAGTGGCTTCTGGCATCTCAAGCTCCATCCTGTTGGAGACCGTCATGCTTCGTATCGGCCGTGATGGATTGTCCTGGCTCACAGCTGCAAAGACGGCCATCGGCATGAGTTTCATATCAATGATCACGATGGAGGCAGCCGAGAATGCGGTTGACTACTACCTCACCGGCGGAAATGTCTCCCTCAACGACCCTGCGTTCTGGCTCGCTGCTGGCCTGTCTATAATTGCTGGCTTCTTCGCCCCTCTTCCATACAACTACATACGCCTACGAAAGTATGGAAAGGCTTGTCACTGATCGGATCTTTGATGTGGCCGCTACTAGTAGCGCCGGACTTCGGTGCACGCATCCTCACTCCCTGTACAATACCCGATGTCATAATAAACCAAGTAGAAATAACGCTATCATATGCTTCTCATACAAATGTTCTTCAATGCCCAATTCAGCAACTCTTCCCTAATCCTTGTACCCTCTACTTCCTCCTCTGGATACCCAGGCACTCGAGGAAGGGACCATCGTGACAAGCCACCAGATAAGCCTTTTCTGTTGAAGACTCATTAATGTGCTTGATCTTGCACCACGAAGGAATGGCAAAAGTGTCGCGAGCCTCCCACTTGAAGACCATCTTCTCCCCCGATGGGGCTTCAACCTCTGTGCGACCAGTTCCTTCGTAGCAGTGGTAGAGGTATGACTGGCTCTCTTGCGACTCCACCGAAGCACCGGGGTTCAAACGCTCGGCTTGAACGGTGAGGATGTTTGATAGAGGCTTGCCATCTGCAAGAGTGTATTGATAGATGGCGTAGTCGTCCTTGCTGGCGTTGAGGGCCTTCTCTACCGGGCCCCAAGGGAAACGCCACTCGCAGGGGTCACAGTGCCTTTGAGTGGGTTAGCTAACGTCCATGCAAAGTATAGAATATGCAAGGAAGAAACTTACTCGCTAGGGTAACGAGGGTCAGAGTAACCCTCAGCAAAGTGCACTGGAGCGAAGCGGAAGAGGGGAAGGTTCAGCATGTCAAGCCAAATGACAGGCTTATCACTTTCGTTGCCGTGGTCATGCCAGTGCCAGATAGGTGTGACAACAACATCTCCTCGAACAAGAGGCATCTTCTTTCCCTCGACGGCAGTGAAACCTTCACCATCCATGATGAAGCGACAGGCAAAGGCAAGATGTCTGTGTGCTGGGGCAGTCTCGCCCGGGTTGACGATTTGCAAGCCGCCATAGATGGTGTCTGTAGTATAGGGAGCCTCTAAAAGTAGCGTAAGTACATGATGAAGAATCGACTATGACTCGGCAGGGGGCTTACGCATGCTGGGGTTCACTAGCATCAGGACTCTCCTCTCAGCCTTCTCCTCGGGCACCAACCGAGCAGCTGTTTCCAGATGCGGTAGAGCGTCTCGGTATTTCCACATGTGAGGCTTCGTGGCAGGGTTAGGCGTGGGAGGCACCATCATGTTCATCTGCGACCACAGAGGGTCGAGGTGCTGAGCAGGGAGAGCACTGAGATAGGACTTCATCTCCTCTGTCTCGCCGTCGGCGGCGCTGGCGCTCGTGCTGCTAGTGTAGTTTCCCATTGTGATAGATGTTGTCTAGATGTGTGTTTTCGTAGTGATTGATCGTTTGTTGAAGCTAGTATCGGCTTCGATTCTTTATAATATTGCTCGAGAGTCGTAGGCATCGAACGATTACACAGATGCCGCTACCACTGCCGCATCTCAAGAATGGAGAAAGGATGAAGGTCAGGAAAGTCAAACAAACATGGACTAATCACAAGTCTCCCAATGCTGAGCCACGCGTAGGGGAAACGACTTGCAGCCCGGAACAAAGTCCGCCGAACACAACCGAGGCCATTCCGAAATCCCGGAAGCTCCGTCCAAGATCCGCATTCCGATCGGACCGCGATGTGGTTGGCTTCCCACGTGGATCCTCACCCATGACGCTTTTCGGCAATCTATTGTACAATTACCTTCGACTAGACATTGCTTGGAGGGGTTTAAAATCAAGACTTGGACCATCAGAAGCTGAGAAATGCGTCACCTTACCAGTAAACTCGCTTCACTATCACGCACAATGTCTACCGCTTCTTGGACACGTCTTATTCGCTTTGTCGATGACAACGGCAACGAGACTTTTGGCGAGCCAATCATTCAGGATGACAAGGAATTCTCCGATCGTCTAGCCAAGAATGATCTTTGGGCTGTTGAGTACAAGGGCACAAGTCCTGTAGCTGAACTCACCAAGGGCGAGAAGATCCATGTCAAGGCTGTTCGGGAACTTCTCCGACCTTCCGATGTGCCGATTATTCGATGCATTGGCCTTAACTACATCAAGCACAGTATGTTACAGGTTCCCCGTGAAGAAATACATTACTAACACAAAATCAGTCAAGGAGGGTGGCCGAACCCCGCCCCCATACCCCTCAGTCTTCATCAAGCCCGCGACCTGTGTCACTGGCTTCAACGATGATGTTCCTATTCCCAAGATTGCCCAGGACGGCACAGTAGACTACGAGGGAGAGCTGGTAAGTTACTATTTGAATCTTTTGTAAATCGCGACTAACATAGGTATGTAGGGCATTGTCATTGGCAAGACTGGCAAGAACATCCCCAAGGAGTCTGCCCTCTCCCACATTGCTGGATACGTCGTCTCCAACGATGTCTCCGCCCGAGCATGGCAGCGTGATCCCAAGAAGGCCGGTGGTGTTCCCCAGTGGTGCTTCAGCAAGGGTTTCGACAAGTTCGCCCCTCTCGGCCCTCTTCTCGTCTCTCCTGCTGTTGTCGGAAACGCCTCCACCCTCAACTTGAGGACAACCGTCAACGGCGAGGAGAGGCAAAACTCCGACACTGGCGATCTTCTCTTTGGTGTTGAGGAGATTGTCAGCTTCATCAGCCAGGGAACTACCCTCGAGGCTGGTACCGTTGTTCTCACTGGCACACCATCTGGAGTTGCCATGGGTATGAAGGAGCCCAAGTACCTCAACGATGGAGATATTGTGGAGGTTAGCATTACTGGACTGGGAAGCGTCAGGAACAAGATGGTTTTCGAGTAGATATAGAACTCAAAGATGGAATAATAAAAGCACATTTAGACCTAAAGATTTCCCATAAATAGTGCTGGGTATTGTCTTGGACTCGTTTATTTTACTAGTTACTGATTAAGCAGTTCCCAAACCCCCTGCATATCGTTTAACCATGACATGTCATTTACATCAAAGTTGAAATGAGCCAGATCTTGGTAGGAGAGATCAGGCATTGGAGTCTCAAACTCGTCAGCCAACTGCTGCACCAAGTCTGGTAGCTCAATGTCAGCTGGGACATCAGGCCCTCCCCCAGTTTGACTCCCTTCGCTGGTTCGACAAGAAGTTCTCTTGCTTCCCCCTTCGTGCCCAGGCAAGCCTCCTGGTACAGCTTGCAAGATCTTGGATGAAAGAATATGCAAAGCTGCCACGCATCTTCGTGCTGATTGGCCAAATTTCTCGTGAGCCTTCAGCACTGAAATAGCTTGGCCCCAAGAGCGCCCAATTTCAGCCGCAGGAAAGACATCTGGTCTTAACTTCGCGGCGATGAGAACAGTGGCAGCTGAGTACACATAGTAGACGCGATACCACCACGCGGGTAGAAGGCCCACAGTGCTGTCAAGAGTCTGGTGCGTGAGAAGTGTTGTGATAATATTCTGAGCCGTGGCAACGCAGAACATCGCTCCTTGCTGAATGACACGGATCTGCAAAGTGTCGTCGGCCAGACTGTTCTCAGCCGGTGATTGTGTAAGGCAGAATCGTGACAACAGCGGTCGGAGAAGCAGAATCCGAGCATGAAGAAAGCTATGTCCGTTCTTAGCCATACGTACTAAAGTGCCTTCCTGGGGGTACTTACCGCATCCGGAGGATCACAGCCTGACGACGTGCTATCTCGTCCTTGTTCGCCTCCAGCATATTCCACTTCAAGTGATCTGGAAGTTTCTTTTCCCATTTACTGAGCGAACGGTCCAGTTGAACGACCTTATCGAGATCTTCGTCATCATTATCTGAACTGTCGTGGTCAGGGACATGATGCTCTTTTGCTTTACATCGCCCACTATGAGAGCCTCCGTAGAGCGCTATCATTGTTTGGTGAATTATCTCATAGAGTCTGACCGACTCTACAAAGAAGCTGTAGTATCCTGTGTCTCTTCCCGATGTCACATCTCTTGGGTCAACAGGTGGTGATTTGTTGGGTAAGGGGACAGCCATTGCAGGACGTTTCGAAATCATGGCAGGACGCCCATGGGTTACAGACACCATCCTACTTGCGTTAGCTATGCTTCACAACAATTCGTGTCCTTCGTACATACCTATCCATGAGAATGCACCCATACCATATCCGACGTAATAGTTCTCGCTCTCCGGGATCAGATCGATCTGCTGACGTTTCCGGTAGGTGAAGCCCCAAGCCTTGAGCCATTCTTATTGCCGAGCCAACAACCATCCATGTCTGATGAGGATTGTAAGTGCTCTGAAGATATTGACTGGTAACCAACAGACACTGCACGAGCTCAAGGGATCCAGACCCCCAGGGGCTCATTGGTAATAAGTCTTGGGCTCGGCGAAAGTAGGTCTCGCTTGACTGTTCTCGTTGCTCGAGAGACTGAGACTCAAGTAGCTGCGTGGAAAGAGCAAAGATGATGTTGAGGGTAGCAACAAAGATACGTTCGTTGAAATCAATGACTGTCCCGGCGAAGATGGCATTGTATGCATTGGTCCAACGCTTTCGATCGAGGAATGGGTACAAAGGGTCTACATAGAACCAGTACAGTTCCATGAGATGATCTGCTTGCCGACGTGGAGGCAGGACGTAGGAAAGCTCAGGAGCTGGTGCATCACCGGCGCCTGTGACACCTAGAACCGAACGCGAGGTAGCTGGGACACTGTTGGAGGGGCCTGTCCCAGGTTTACCCAGACGAATATCGATAGCCTTTTTAATTTGAGCTGTGAAGGAACCAGCACTACTGATTCCAAAGAACTCTCCAGTGTTGGTCCCTTCGTCAACGACAGCTGTCATGGAGTCGATGACAGATGGACTGGTTGAGCAAGCCGACGCCCCAAGTTGTCTTTGACCTTGTGCCTCGTGTCTACTCCCGGGTGTTGTTCCAGCTGGAGATGAATGTTGTTGCTGAGGCGGTGGGTTAGACATGGCTTGCACTCTTATCTGAGCTTCAGACATGTGTGCTACACGTCCTAGGTCAGGGCTTCTTGCAGAGCCGACATTTGGAAGAGTTTGAGGATTTGCTCCCTGTGGCACGATATTGTTGGTATCACGACTCAATCTGATTGATGGGCCTTCTGAGTCGCGAACACGGACGAGACTGCCTGCACTATACTTGCATTGGTCTCGCAAGCTCAGCTTCCGCGAACATGATCCACAGACTATACATTTCGTCAGTGTATGCTTTCTACAATTAATCTACACCTCATGAAGGGGTGACGTAATATTGGCCAATATGTCAACATCCAACACGCTGGGACATCAGGTGATGACTTGCCTGGACGCACACCATCGCATTTGACCTTTTTCGCACGACAGTTATCGCAAGCGACGTCGATCTTGAGTCGTTTTGACCCACTTTGCCTACTTCCAGGGCCCTCGACAACTCTCTGGGGAGGCTCCATCTGGTGCTATGCCGCCGTCTCTCAGTGAGCTCGGGAGACTGGGACGGGTCCGGAACGACTTCACGTGACCTGACGTGATCCGGTCAGAGATGAGAGAGGCCACAAAGATAAGCAGGCTGCAATGAGACGTGTGGAGTTGTCCCGGAGGATCAGGACCTTGATGATCGAGAAATCCGGGGTCGGAGGACGTGGATAAGGAAAGATTTCGGAATGAGTCGACGTCTCGTTCCGAGGTTGAGTTTGCCCCGAAAGCGTGTTCCGAACCAATCGGAAGCGATGTTTATTCATAAGCTAATTACTCCGCATCTCAGTGTCTCAGTGTCACGAACCCCTGTCCATCAACTCCTCCGCAAATTCTTACTTTCTCATCTCCTCCCACTGGCCAACTCCCTCAACCGGCTCCATCCATTTCGGCCGGTTCTTGATAAAGATCTCGTTTGCCGGCTTGAGATTTAGCCTAAAGACAAGTCAGCTTGTTGTTACCGAGTGCACGGTAACACCTCCACTTACCCTCCGTCCAGGAGTGGCAGTCGGATGAGATGAAATGTTCCTTTGGCTGCAGCTGGAATCGTCCATAATGTGCATCCACATGTCCGGCAAAAGTGCTTTTCTTTCTTATTCCCGCTGGCTGTATCTGAGAGGATGAATTCGCCGATGGCGTTGTCGGCAGCCGTTATTTGGACATCCTTCGTCGCAAACTTGCCAATCTATATCTGAGATTAGAAATCTCTCTGAGATGTTGATTCACTCTCTCAGTTCTTACCAGCTGATGTGCTCCTCCAGCTCCTTTGCTACAATGCTCACAGAAGCATGACAGTACTGTGACTGGCTCTGATGAGATGCTGAACTTGACAGCAGCACAGAGGCACTGCCCAGAATATGGAGCTGACATTGTGATTGTGAATTTCTTCGTGACTTAGGTATGGATGTATCTAGTAAAGAACCTTGATGGTATCACCGTTTATATGAGTATTTCAACTTGGGTATGTATAGGTAGGTATGCAGTTAACTTGGAAACCTACACACGCCACCATCCGTGGTTTGAGGTCCAAGTCCACAGCTCCAACATTCTCGGAACCGGAACGCCTCCCTCAACAGGCTCCGGCCGACCAGAGCCGCCTACCCAGTGACACATCTTCCGAAGCCACGGGATCATGTCTGCTCTAGGTCCACCTTTCGGGTATCCATCCTCGAGTCTTGGCGAGTAACGGCTATACCCTAAACGCATCTATGGGACAGTGAGAACGGTAACATGGACTTTATCTCCGTCTCTTTAGAATACAAACAGTGGTAATTAGGTTTCAGAGATTAGGGTGTAAAATATCAACGTTGGCTGCTTGCCGTAACGGTGCTAACAACAAGAGTTACAGATTGTAGAATATGAGGGCCTGTATCGTTGGGCGGGATATTTTGTTGACCATATCTTGTCATAATCTATTCTCTAATTCTTTACTCCTGATCATGCAATTTTATCTAATATCTATGGGTCAAAAGTCAGCTTCTCCGACTTTACAACAACCTCTCCCACGAGATCAGCCGCCGAAGAACCCAGAGAGAAACGGTATTCTCCTTCATCGACCACCCACTTCTGAAGACCAGTGTCATAGTACGCCAAGCCTCTATCCTTGACTGAAAGTTGCACCGTCTTCTTCTCACCAGGCTGTAGCTGCACCTTGCTAAAGGCCACGAGAGCCTTGATCGGGTGGTCTGCACTGGAAGAGGCTCGTCCCGCGTAAACCTGCACCAACGAACCTCCGGCCTTGCTTCCTGTGTTTGAGACTTCAGCTGTGACAGCCCAGGCTTCATTGTCTCTCGTCACATTCTTCAAGTCGTATGTAAAAGTCGTGTAAGACAAACCGTGGCCAAAGGGGAAGTTGATCTTGTCCTTGTCAAGGCGATCAAAGTGGCGATATCCAACAAAAACTCCTTCCTCGTACTTGACCTTGAGTTGGTCATTGACGTACTCGCCAGGGAAGTTTCCGTGCGCTGGGCAATCCTCGAGGCGCTTGGGGAAGCTAACTGGCAGTCGACCTTCAGGGTTCACGGCTCCAGTAAGTACGTCAGCGATGGAGTAGCCACATTCCTGACCGGGGAACCAAGCTTGCATGACGGCAGATACCTGATCAAGCCAGGGCATGGCGATAGCAACGCCGGTGGAGTTCACCACAATGGTGTTCTTATTGGCAGCCGCAACAGTCGAGACCATAGCATCCTGAGTTCCCTTGCGAGGCAGGTTGAAAGAGTCCTGATCACGACCCTCAGTCTCCCATTGAGGGTCGTGGCCAGTGAAAACAATAGCGTAGTCAGCATTCTTGGCAACCTCGGAAGCTTCTCCGAGGAGATCAGCATCATGGTCTGACTCCAGCGAGAAGCCGAGGCGAACGCCACTGCGACCTTCAAGAATGGTCAAGCCAATCTTTGTCGGGGGGTCACTGCAGATGCGCAGACGGTATGTCTTGCCAGCCTCGAAGCTATAGCGGAACTCGGGCTCCGGAGCTGCCAAGAACAGCGAGCCCATGGGGTCCGAGCAGTTTCCAGGCTGCTCAAAGATGAGATCGTCGTCGACAAAGACGCGAGTAGGTCCGAGTCCAGAGCAGGCGATGTAATGTGTACCTGTCTCAGCTGGTGTAAAGTCTCCAACAATCTCGAGTCTTCGCCAGAGGGACTCTTGAGATCCTAGAGGCGAATACACCGAGGTTGGCTGGGAGATGACTGACACGGGCTCAGTCTTGCCGCTCTCGAACAGTTGTCGGCTGAAGCCGGGTTGTCCATCAAGACCGACCACAGTACCGCAAGAGCCATCCTTGCTAATTGCTGGAAGAAGACGCTCACGGTGGGCTCCTTTGGCAAATGTGAACTCAACATCATCGCCAAGGGCTTCATGTAGGGCGTCCCAAGGTGTGACTTTTCGGTAAGCATTGACGGCGGCACTGCCACCACCGTGGGCCATAGCATCCTTAGCGAAGCCAATGAGAGCAATCTTCTTCTTGCTAACCTTGTCCTTTGAAAGGGGTAGAAGATTTCCCTCGTTTTTCAACAGCACAATGCCTCGTGCACCAGCTTCTCGGATCATGTTCCGGAGTTCGGGGCTATCGGTCGATTGTCCGAGAATAGCAGGATCCGCCTCATCCTCAAGGGCCTTGAGCTTGAGAGCGAACTGAATGACAGACTTGGCCCGCTCATTTATGACCTCTTCCGTGACTTCTCCCTTCTTAAGTGCTTCGATAACATCAGCCTCCTTGCGAAGTCGAGGAGGCCCAGGCATTTCCAAGTCCAGCCCGGCGTTGAGGGCGGAAGCAACTGAGTTTGTGCCACCCCAATCACTCATGACGAGGCCATTCCATCCCCAGTTTCCACGAAGGACGTCCTTCAAGAGCCAGTTGTGTTCGTCGCAGTGGACTCCGTTGACGTGGTTGTAAGCTGTCATGATAGCCCAGGGCTTGGCCTCCTTGATGGCAATCTCGAAGGGGCGTAGATAAATCTCACGCAGAGCTCGCTCGTCGATAGTCTCATCGACCGTCGTCCGAGCCGTCTCCTGCTCGTTGGCCACGAAATGCTTAATCGTCGCGGACACACCAACACTCTGCAGACCCTGAATAACTCGAGAAGACATCTTTCCGGCGAGGAAAGGGTCTTCACTGAAGCTCTCAAAGTTACGCCCTCCAAGCGGATGTCGATGAATGCAAACTGTAGGTCCTAGGATGCAGTGGGCTCTCTTACCCCTTGCCTCCTTGGCGAGAGCACGGCCGAATCTCTCGGCGAGTTCTGTGTCGAAACTCGCTGCGAGATTGCATGCTGCCGGGAAACAGGCGGATTTGATGCTAAGGTCTGTAGCTGCTGAACGGACTCCATTGGGGCCATCGGCTGTCTGAAGATACGTTAGTTCATACTGGGTAATGTGAGCTTGGATGTTACCTTGATCGCTGGGACTCCCTTTTCGGGCAGACCGACAGTCTCGGAGAAGTTCTGGCCTGCGAGCAGGGATATCTGAAAGTGACGATGTTAGCACCAAGACTAGGGCATGGTTGTTGGATTTCTGCGACACACCTTCTCCTCCAATGTCAGCGAATTGATAATCGCGTCAATATCAGTATTCTTGGCCATCTTGTAATCTCGTTATCTCAGAAGAGCCAATTTCAGACTTGACCAAGAATCACGAGTGATTAACACAACACCAGCTCACTTTATCAACGTGCTCCGTTGAGCTATGGGTCGAAGCTAACTGGAGAGCTAGACCCAACAGCCAATCATGTCCAGGTCCGAGGTCCTTTCCGGAGGGTCCAACTCCACTCGGATGAGGAGTTGGTGATTCTCGGCTAAGAAGTTCGGCTATTACGACATCGAATATTGCGCGATCAAGTTATTCGAGGTTTGTCTTGAGGTTGAAGAGATCAATTCCCATGCTAATGACTGCCGTTCTCGTCGTACTTTTTATACCATGTCAATAAAATAGCTGCCAAATGATGGCTAGCAAAGTGCGGAGATCCCTGCAGGTCTATGGGTTGCCAGGGTGTGTGTGTGTCGACCGAAAGCCCCATCGAAGTCAATAATTGCTTCTTATTGCTCGGCATCCGGAACTACGAGTTACGGTTTATAGATAATAGCTGACATGATGCGGTGGGGGCTTCGGAGCCGAGGAGGAAAAGAAGACTAGTGTCCATGACTACCTACATGACCAGGCCTCTTCAGCGTGTCTCGGTAACCGATATTGTCTGAGGCTGGGTACTGGTAGAACCAAGTTCTGGTATCCCATAGGTTCTTTGACTCAATAAGTTGGTTGTTTCCAGGTTTGCAGTTTCATCTATGCAAGGCCTGACTTAGGTTTACCTTCTGGGCGGCGAATTCGACCGATATCTCACTGAAAGGATGAAGATGGGATCCAAAAGATCAATTATCTAGCCAAGGTCTGGATCCTCTTCCTAGATTATACTGTACGAGCTTAAAAGTTCTCAAGCAATCAGGATCGTCGGATTAAGCAAGCTCGACCTGATCGACCTGCTTGTCCTTCTTGTTATCCTTCTCCAAATCTCCACCCTCGATATCTGCAAGCTTTCCAGCGTGGAGAGCACCATTTGACTTGCCCTCAAACACTTCCTGGATCTCCTCAAGAGTGTGGCCCTTGGTCTCTGGGAAAAGAAACCAGATGACAACAATGAGCATAGCCAAAATGCAGCAGAAGACGATGTAGTACTTCCAGCCGATCTTACCCATGGCGATGGGGTTGACCTGGTTTCCAACGACCAAACCAACAAACGTGCTGATGTACATGATGGAAACGCCACGGCCACGAAGAGTGTAGGGGTAGATCTCAACGATGTAAGCCTGAAGCAGAGGAGCCCAAGCGATGGCGTAGAAGAAGAAAGTGATGAAGACGAAGCCAACGATAGCTCGGCCAGTTTCCTCACTCCTTGTCGAAGCGAAGTGAGAGCTGAGAGCAGTCCAGATGACGTACGAGACGCACATTCCGCAAGTCGAGGTGAGGAACAGAGTTCGACGTCCGAGACGATCGACCAACATGGCTCCAACAAAGATGGCAGCCAACCAGTTGGAAATTTGCAACAGACCATTGATGAGAGTCTGGTCCTTGGCGTCGGTGATTCCGATAGTGTTGAGAACGAGAACGAGGTAGTAGCTGTAGATGGTTAGCTTTCAGTCTGTCAAACGCGGAGAGCAATGTCAAACTAACCTGACGAGGTTGATTCCGTTCCACTGAGCAAACCAACCAACGATGACAGCGATAAGGGTACGCCTGCGGTTCGCTGGTGTACGGACAAGCTCGAGCCAAGAGTTCTGCGACATGGCATCGGCCTCGTGCGTCAAAGCACCCTCAATCTCTGCCATCTCAAAATGCACAAGAGGGGCATCAAAGTCACCTCCAGCATGGTATTCGGCCAAGATTTTTCGAGCTTCTTCCCTTCGACCGTGTGCGACGAGCCATCGAGGCGATTCGGGGAGGAAGTAGATCGTGAGAAGCTGAAGAGCGGGGAGAGCTCCTTGAAGAAGAGAGGGGATTCTCCAACTCCATGTTGTGTCGAGCTTGAATGTTCCAAAGGTGCACCACGCGGCAATGATGCCTCCCAAGTACTATCATCCTCCAAGTTAGTGAATGCGTTCCCACACTCCATCGAAGGGCTCAAGACTTACGAAAGAAGTGTTGTAGAGAGCTGTCAGCTTGCCACGATGCGTCGGGTACGCAAGCTCTGTGATGAGAATAGGGCTAGGTTGAGCAAGGAAACTGGTGAAGAAGCCGAGAATCGCTCTCGCTGCGATGAACGTGTGAAGGTTCTGCGACACGGCCTGCATGATGGCAAAAGCAACACATGTCAAGGCGCCAATGGCCATGGCCGTCTTTCTACCAAATCGATCGCAGACGTAGGTGACGAGGAAGAGGGCAACGACTTTGCCGGCAGGGTAGACCGAGTTCATGGCTCCGAGCATGGCACCTTGGGGGTTTCCAAAGTATTGTCGCCATTGAGGGAGTGTTTGAAGACCGTTCATCATGGATCCTGAGATGTCAGCGACCATGAAGTGCAATTGGAGTCGTCGCAGAGCTCACCATCGTAGCCAATTGCACCGGATGATACGAGAGGGATCAGAAGAATAAGGTTGAGCTTGAGGAGATGAGGCGTGCGATACCATGGTCGAGGGTCATTGGGAAGCACCTAAGATGGTCGGTCAGCACTCGTGGTAGTCAAGTCAATTGAAATGTTTGACTCACTGCAGCGAGCTCAGGGCCGACGACTGCGGCCGCCCCTTTTCTCTCCTTGTGCGATGAAGAACCCATGATGTCGTCGAGGGTGAATGAAGTGATTCCAAGACAGGGATGTACAGACACCTATGGTCAGACAAGGATCGATGGGATGCAACGCAAACACCAAGGATGCAGACCTCGATTCTCTTATATCTTTGGAGATGCAGCAAAAAAACAAAGGATCAAGATTTCCCCCAACCCCACACATTTTCTATGAGGAGTGACCCCACGGGGAGGGATAGTTCGGGGGATGGCCTGTCAAAGGGTGGAGTTTGACCGTCAAAATCTGGACAAGGATCCGACGCTACCGTTTAAACCTTGGACTCTTCCGAGTTTTCGGACCGGGTTATGATTGGTTCTTGGCTTCTAGTTCCGATAATGACGGCTTGTGATTTGACAGAGTCTGACTCGTGACTCTAACCCCGACGCGTCAAAGGCCAAGGTCTCACGGGAGATGCCCATTTTTAGCGGCCAAACTCCGAGGCTGTTTCCACGTGGGCATCAAGATTCTTTGAGGCTGAATGAATGATCAAGACCGGTTAAATAACGAGTCCATACATAAGCTGGAACTAGTATTGCCATACGGACACATAGCTCGGTTGAACGGGGTCGCGTGTTGAGATCTAGAACTTGAAGGGAGCCGAAGAGAGCCGAGATCGCGAAAACCATCCGGTCTGCTTCCCGTTCCTTCATGGATGTTTTCCATCGTGATGAAAAATAAAAATTACGTGTCTCATAGCAGTTCATCTCGTAATGTTGGAAGATTCTTGCGTCTATAATACCTTGTTGTCGGACAAAAAGTTGAAGTTCTCGAGAGATGCTCCAGTTCTCTAGGGTAGGCTGGCTTTGTGAAGCAACAAGGTGGCATGATCATGGTAATGTGATGCCATGCAACAATACCTCTCATAATGCAGATAGGCGTGAGTTTTCCACTGCAAGCAATAGAAAGGACTAAAAAAAAATTACGGCCACCGTGTTAGCATGAGTTCGGATATGATATAATGAAGTATTGATCTTGTCTTTTTTCGTATAGTCGAAGCCCGGCCCTTGATATGATAACTGAGCCGATGCATAGCCGTGCAATAAGTAGTCAGGCATTTATCAACCTAAGAGACCTATTGATGAACTCATACCTTATTCAGTGCGAAATTTTGCAGTTTGCAAGTCATGTGATGCCAGCTCTATGCTCAGATGGGACTGCCAAAGAAGCCACTGCTTGAATAGTAATCATCGGATCGCCGACAAATCCGCCCGTCTCTCTAGACACAAAGAACTCATACGAATTTCGGCATTTGAATTTGCGACATATAATTATTCCTTCCGCTTACCAACTTTTGGCTGCCCATGTCTCGCTTGACCACCCGACACTTACCAAAGCACCCCGCGCATTGGTGATGATGGCAAGCCCTCGATGTAGCCGGCCCGGGCTTGTCTGACATATCCACTCGCAGTGTGAAAATGCCGTATAGTTTCCCAATGCCTCTGAAACATTGTGATTAGTCACACTGTCCGAACTTATCGGTGATGGTGAGCCTTTCGCCAAATGGCTTCGGAGGTTATGACACTCAACCAGTAGCACTACCACAATTGGATAGTAATCTTGATTATCGTGCATCATTTGAAACCAATTCCTGATTACTCATGATTACAATGATAGAGTTGACGCAACGGAAAGCCATCCATTCATAGCACCCGAGCCCTCCGACGCCGGACATGAGATCGGGACACCCTCATAAAAGCCTCTCAGCTGAACCAGCATTTATCTCTTGCGATTTTCTAGCATACAGCACTATCCAACTTCTGAAGAAACTCAGCACTAAAATATGTCGTCTCAAAATAGCAACCCCCCCACAGTCTTTATCGTTGGTGCAACCGGCGCACAAGGCATTCCTATTGTTCGCCACCTTGTCAAAGATGGCGCTTACAAAGTCCGCTTCCTAACGCGCGATACCGATTCCTCACGAGCAAAAGCCCTCATCGCCCTCGGAAATGTTGAGCCCCTTGTTGGAACCTTTGCCAGCGAGGAAGACCTCCGAAACGGCTTCCGTGGTGCCCAGTATGCATTCATCAACATTGATGGGTTCAATTGTGGAGAGAAGACGGAGACGTTCTGGGCTATACGAAGCTATGAGCTCGCTCTCGAAGAAGGCATCAGGTTCTTCGTCTATGGAAACCTTGACTTTTCGTACAAGAAGAGCGGATATGACCCAAAGTTCCGAACTGGCCATTACGACGGCAAAGGTCGAATCGCTGAATGGATCTTGCAACAGAACAAGGATCCACAAAATGCGGCACGAATGGGCGCTGCCATTTTCACTACTGGACCTTACATGGCAATGTCAATTGCGGCGCATACTCCCATGAGTCCTCGGGTTGAGGATGGAGTCGTGACATGGAGAGTTCCCCTCGGGGATGGCGCTGTGTGTCACGTTGACCTGGATGATTGTGGATACTATGTCCGTTGGCTATTTGAGCACCAAGAAAGAGCAAATGGAATGGATCTCGAGGTCGCGATTGACCTGATCGGCTATAACGACCTGGCCAAGGCGTTTGAGAAGGTCTCTGGCCACCCAGCCCGATATGTCGACACCGACCTCGACACTTATTGGGCTTCGGGTCCTCTTGGAGATGGAACCCCAAGCAGCGCATACAACTCTGATCTTAATGATCCTGCTGCAATGACAATTCGCCAGAACTTTACCGGGTTTTGGAACATTTGGAAGGCGTCCGGAGGAAACAAGGGTTTAGTCCAGCGAGACTTTAAACTTCTGGATGAGATTCACCCTGGAAGAGTCAAGTCGGCCGAGGAATGGTTCAGAAAGGAGGAGAAGAAGGGAATTGAACAAGGCCTGGGAAGTCTCTGGGATAGGGTCAACAATCTCAGGCCCGTGTTGAAGCTTGTCGAGGATCGACGGAAGGGTCGTCTATGACAAAGGTCAACAACACGCTTGATGTGTAAGAGAAGCGAACAAGCCCTTCTTCACTCTTCTAATTGAGACATTTGGTATACTATCCCACTCTTCGTTGAGATTAATCTCCCGAAATCTCCCTCTCAGCACCCTGACACAACAACTTTCACTATTAAGATAATGGCTTCACAATTGCATCATTTGAATCAAGGTGATGTTATGTTGACCAATTGAACTATCCCATCCTATCAAACCCAAGCAACTGGGCACATGACTCACAGACTCCAGCTGCACTGGGCTAGAACAGTCGGCGCGACTGCAGGGGATGATTAAGCCACAGCACCCGTTGGTCCAGACTCTGTGGAGCACACGTGGGAATACGCCATTGTTTCGGAGCTTGATTAGCCCCCCGAGCAGGGCTGAAGTCAACCTGAGAAGCTCCTCGACGAGGTCACGGAGTGTAAAGTAGACTCCGTTAAAGTCCATCGCCGACAGCTGGCAGCTTCTTCTCCTCACGTCGGACATATTTCAAGTTTGGCTAAGCGTTGAGGGTGTTGGAGAAGGATGGGTAAGGGCTTTGTTGACACTGGGTAGGCCAACTCTCCGTTTGCCTGTATCCTTACCCCTACGCTTACCTTGGCCAGAGGTAAGCATTATGCTACCATAGAGCACATCGTACAATGCTTCCAGAACACCAGTTTAGAAGAGCTATGTGAAATCTCAAAGAAAGAGCCTGGTGATATCGTTCAACAACACATCCGTGGCCTCGGTGCAATGCCGAGAAACATGGTTCGATCCTCGCACGCAAAAACCTGGGGTTACATGAACCATCAATCTCAACCTCACCCACGCCATCTTCCCCATATCCATTCTCATAGCGGGTCTCTCAAGATCTCTACCGTCTCCTACCGGTCAACAGCCATGCATCTCCCCCGCAAATGAGACAATATCGTCGCATTTCGCGCGACAACAAACTCTCGGAGCCAGTTCTGAAGCCGACCTCCCCCATCTTCGCGTTCATTTCCCCAGGTTTTAGTGCCGTTTTCCCCGCTCTCGGCTTTTTCCTTGCTCCCCACAAGGGAGATCTTGCCCTATTTCGGGGTTGAGGTCATCTGGTCAGTCAGTTCGAGGGACATAAATACAAAGCATTGACCTTGTGAAGTTTTAATTTTTTGCAAAGTCAGGGCTCCAGTGAGATCAGCATTGACTTCAGAGACGCAATTCAGTCCCCTTTCTTCAACATGACAGCCGCGCAAGACAATCGTCAGCTTGCTGACTCCAAGGAGGCGCCAGACTTTGCGCATGTCAATAGTGTGCTCGAAGATGAGAAGCCCTCGGCGGTGGAAGAGCGGGACTACACCGGCACCGCGAAGAAGACAGATCCTGAGGAGATCCGTCTCGTGAGGAAACTCGATCTTTGGATCATGGTGAGTGGCATTGAGCGTCTACACTTGATCATGGCTAACATTTGACAGCCATGCCTCTGCCTCATGTATTTCCTCAACTACGTCGATCGAAATGCCATCGCCCAGGCCCGACTTAACAATCTCGAGGAAGATCTCAACATGACTGGCACCGAGTTCAACACAACTGTTTCAATGTACGTTGCAACGTAGGAGCTGAGACTTCTTAGACTGACACAGTTCACAGTCTGTTTGTCGGCTACGTCTTGATGCAGGTCCCCAGCAACATGTTGATCACCAAGGTCAGGCCGGGTATCTACATGAGCGCGTGGATGTTGGTCTGGGCAGTTGTTTCTGGTAAGTCTATCCCTGCAAGATCGAGCTTGGCTGCTTGGCATCGGATCTCTGACCCCATTCCAGGATGCACAGCACTTGTCAAGAACTATCAGGGTCTCTTGGTTTGCCGATTCTTCCTTGGTATCACTGAAGCACCTGTGAGTGTCCAATTGTTCGATGCCACGGTCTGTTGTTGACTTGAGCAGTTCTACCCAGGAGCTACCTATATCCTGTCCATTTTCTACACCAGAAAAGGTTTGTGGGACGTACTTTCAGGAAACACAAAGACTAACCAACGGCCGAAACAGAGGTCGCCTCTCGGATTGCCCTTCTCTACTGCGCCCAGATCCTTGCTACCGGTTTCTCTGGACTCATTGCCGCTGGTATCTTTGCCGGTATGGATGGTCTCAAGGGAATCGAGGGATGGAGATGGTACGTCCCCAACGCCAAGCGCACAGCCCCAAACTAACCCCATGTCAGGCTCTTCATCGTCGAGGGCGCTGCCACCGGTCTCGTCTCTCTCATTGGCTTTGTTCTTCTCCCCAACACTCCCCTCACGACCCACTGGCTCAACGAGCGCGAGAAGCAGCTTGCTCACTCTCGCATGGAGAAGGACAAGCTCTCTGATGCTTCTGATGAGAAGGCTTCTTCTTGGGAGGGTCTCAAGCAGGCTTGCTCTGATAAGAGGACTTGGCTCTTCTGCCTCATGCAGAACTTCCATCTGTCTGCTTGCTCGTTCAACTCTTTCTTCCCTACGTGAGTCCCCACCCTTTTACTGCATATATACGAGATTAATCACTGACTTGTTCGCCCATTAGTGTAGTCAAGACCCTCGGTTTCAACACAACCATCACCCTCGTCATGACCTGCCCTCCCTTCATCTTCGCTGGTGCAGCCGGTATTGGCTTTGGCTGGAGCTCTGGCCGCTTCCACGAGCGAACCTGGCATATCACTGCCGGTCTTAGCATTGCTATCGCTGGTTTTGCCCTTGCTGCTGCCACCTTGAACACGGCTGCTCGCTACGTGGCTTGCTTCATCTTCCCCGTGGGCGCTTATGCTGTCAACTCTGTTATTATCGGATGGGCTGCATCTACTCTGTCTCAGACTAAGGAGAAGAAGGCTGTAAGTCTACAATCGGCCCACAGACACCGGAAAGTATTGATGCTAACTATCTCAAGGTTGTTCTTGCAATGACCAATGTCGGTGGCCAAATCGGCTACATTTACGGTGCCTACCTCTGGCCGAAGAGCGACGGACCCCGATATGGCATTGGCTTCGGTGCTTCTGCCGGCTTCGCCTTTTGCTCTATCATCTGTGCTTGGTGCATCCGAATCCTCCTGGTTCGGGAGAACCGAAGGATCCGTGCTTCCACTTCCGAGCATGTCAACCTTTACGGATACTAAAAGGCTGAGAGACATCAGGCCCCTTACATGCCATGAATACCTTGGACGCGGTGGACTCGGGTATCTTCATCTCTAGTTTATGGTGATTAAAGGCGAATGGTTTACAGCTCTAAGAGTAGGATTTGATGATATTATGAACAGGGCCTTCTTCATTTAGGATAAGGAATTGGCTGGAGAGGGTGTTGGGGAACAAGTTATCATTGCTGCGCACAGAAGTATAGGACATCTTAGGTTCACCAGCAACTGGAAGATATAAGCCAACTGGTAGCAATCACATCAATCCAGATGTCGGGGGGAAGTTTCATCAGTTAAATACCATGTGAAGCTAGAAAGACCCAACCAACATGCCAAACTCCTATTGTACATGATCCCAGACAAACCATCTCGCTTAAGCAATATTGACACGAATTGTGCTTCCATCAATCTTGAAATCAGACACAATATCAGCAGGCCACTTGGGCAAGGCCACAAAGTGATCTTCCCACACCTGCTTATTCGGGCCTCGTCTCGCCATCGCCACTTCATCCTGTCGTGTCTTTCGCGCAGCCAGGGTAACCTTAGAAAGGCTCCGGTAAGCATGCGCACGCCGGGCAAGATCCCGGAGAGCAGATTGAGAAGCTCTCAGCTGAACTGGCTTTGTTTCTTTGCCATCTAGCCACTTGTTGCCCTTGGCCCACTCCTTGCCACTCGCCTTGAATTCTGTATAAAGCTCTGCGTGATCCTTGCTGAAAGATTTGACATCCTTTGGCTGAATAGTGACCTCGATATGGTCACCATGAACCTTGGGTAGAAGCTTTGGATCCAACGAAGCAAGGTAGCTTTCAAGAAATCCCGGCCTGACGCCCCGGCTTTCGCTGAAGATACCCTGGAAAACTGCCAAGATCTTGGCCTCGTCGAATGTGCCTCGGCGCCACTCGGAGCGATTTCGTAGAAACAGCTTGCAAAGAGTGTCCGAATGCTCATAAAGAGATCGAGAAAGATCAATCGACTGCAATGTCTCGTGCAAGCTCGCTTGCAGGTCGGTGAGGAAGATTCCTTTCCCAAACAAAGACGACATCTTCGAGTCCACATCGTCGTGAGATTCCAGAACGTGTCCCTTTTCAATTAGGCCACGCATCCGAGAAGAAAGCGGCAGGAGTGAGGATACCGACTGGAAGCTGAGATGATAGCAACAGGTCAAGAGCTTGTATGTCTTGGCTTCTCCCGTCTCTCTCAGAATCAAGAATGTGCAGGAAGAGTTGCCTTCATCCAAGACAAAAAGGTGGTCGATTCCAGGCTTGACAAACTTGTCAAGTCGGAAGTTGGCTGTGAGATACATGGTGACCGGGCGGTTAGACATGGTTGCCTTTGGACTCTTGACCCTGAAGAGCCATAGGCCGCCTAGCTCTTGAACAAACTCGGGAGTAGAAGGGATAGCGAGAAGGTGAATCAAGTTGATGCCCAGCGTACCCGTAGCGGAATGGACCGTGGAGCCGAGATGCCAAGGTCGCTCAACGTGAGCGATGCAGCTCTCGGGAAGTGCGCTCCAGGTAAACCTCCCCGGCAACAAATCAAGCTTTGGAAATCGATCTGGCTCCTTTTCGATCTCCTCTGATGTCTTCCATCTTGCTGTGCGAGCACTGAGGTTCAAAAATACGGTGCCCTTTCGGTCCTTGAGCTTGGCCCACCACTCCTCAAAGGTGAAGCATTCCCACTTGGACATGTTCACCTCCGGAGTCTTGAAGATCCAGTCTGGGCTTGTTGACATCCAGTTTGGTACCCAAGATGGAGACTTGCCCCAGAAATCCATTCCTGCAGCATTGCGCAAGACGTCGACCTTTCTCATCTTGAGAAGCGCGTGTGCAAAGACACCCAAGAAGGTATGCTGGCACGACAGCCCATAGTTCGCCTGGAATCCAGATTTCGGCGAAAGTTCGTTCTCAATCAATGCCAGAACTCCAAAGATCTTGTCGCGAGGGTCGGTGCATTGTGACTTGGAGATGGCCCGAAGAGTCTTGAACAAGCCCTGATCTAGGAACGTCTGCTGACCGAGATACTCCAGCCAAGGAGCCTTTGTGCGCTCCCACTTGATAGAGTAACGAGAGGAGAGTGACTTGATCGTGGAAGAATTCATCCAGAACTCGACGTCGCCGAGCTGAAAAATGGCTTGTCGTGCCAGGATGAGCTCTTGGATCACCCAGATACGACTAAAGTAGCGGTGCTGGAGAAGATTGGTCAAGTCGACGGCACCTGCCGTCTTTGGAGCCTTCCCATCGGATAATTGGAGTTGACGTCGCAGAGGGTATGGCTGATTGGTGGGCTGAGCGCCAAGATAGAGGTACACAGATCGACAGGACGTGTAAATCTGCGACATCTTGGAGACTTGGGCATCACGCTCTTTGACGTCGCTCTGGTTGATGCAAACAGCGTCTACCCAGATCATACGGCATCCTCTCATGGGCCGCATCAGCCGAAGCATTGACCAACAATTCTTTGTCTGTATCAAGACATCCCACCAGGGGCCGACGTAGATCGGCATGGAAAAGGAGCCATCTCCATTCTCACCAGCCCAGGTATAAGATGTGGCCTCGTACTCGGGGCATCGTTCGTTCTTGTAAACCTCAAGATCAATGTGGATGGGATCATCGAAGCTGATAGGTGCAGAGAGAGAAATCAGGCGAAACTCATCCAGGGCCAGCCTGGACGGGTAAACTGGCGAGATTGGCACTTTGCCATTGCCCGCTGCCGGGGCGGTCGGCTTGGGGGCAGGTTTTGGAGCACTGGCCGGCCCCGTGACATAGGGGACTGAACTGGGCCAGTAGAGGTTCAACTGTCCTAACGGTTCATCGCGTGGTGGTGGCGTAAACGGGCCGGTGGCCTTTTGCTGCAGGAGGAGACTTTTGAGATCTGGCGCAGCACCACAAGTCTTGCACCAGGGGGTTCCCTTCTGGACCACAATAAGTGGTGCCTTGCATGTGGGCTTATGCCAACGAGTCATGGTGTGATGAGGATGGAGAAGGGGGATAATTTGTGCACATTACAACCGAGATTACAAGCGATCTACCGCAATTCTTAAGTACTCACCAGAGAATCTTCAGCATCAGATTGCATGGTCGTATCGGCGCCAAAGTGTCAGACGGCAGTTCTTGGCTCTAGACATACTGAACATGTTATTGGTCTCATTGGGAGCAGGCAATGCATGCATAAGCGCCCTGATGGAGAGAGCGGGCCGATGCGGGTTTGGCGGGAGCATCCGCAATAATTACGAAACAAACTGCGCCTCACGCAATATTATCCCAGCCCTTGCAGTTAAAAAGTACTTGAATTTCGATACTACGGACCATACCACCGAAAGTAGCTTCTATCGGATCTTTCTTGTCACTCCCACCAACAGACACACCCTTTTCTTCAGTCTGTCTCACGGCTGAAGGGAAGCGGATTCATCATGCCATCGAGGCGCTTACCGTGCATCGGGGCGCCTCCAAATCCGGCATTAGGCGCGATGTCAAGATAATCATTGGATTGATCGTGTAAGGGTCCCTTGTTCCAGTCAGCAAAAGTCTTTCAGCCCTCCAGGGCTGCAGTAGCTAAAAATGTACTCGACTGCTTGACAGACCTCGAACGCATGACACTACGCATGTGTCGGCATATCATGTGGTGGGCAGCTTCTTGGCAGGATATGACTTGAGCAAGATGTTTGCAATCTTCCAAGGCTCTACATATACCTATAGGCAATAAACCCTCATGTTCATGTGAGGCAGCAAGCTTTACGTATTCCTGTACGGAGTACACGTGGAGATTCTCAGGGCCCCGGACGGACGGTGGCAGACCTGGTAAAAAAAGACAAGAGTTGGAAAATGAATTTCCATCAATCCCTTACATCCAGTTCAATTCCTGCCATATACCTATATTCTGCTATCCCTATAATTTTGCATTTTTTTTTTTCAGCATCTCATACCTTTACCTCAGAGAACCTTCACTGACGACGAATTTTCTCCCAAGACCTACCAAAGGCAGTATCATACCTACCTAAATAACCGGCTTTAAAGAGATAATCAAGCAATTGGAAATCGCCTAGATCAAGCCTCATCACTTTCATCCGCCGCCTGGAGGACCTGAAGAAGAGAATAAACTGGCAGTCCGATGGCCGGAGGCAGCCGGCACAGTTTACCCTAGGCCGACACCGGACCCTCTTATCTCGGTGCCCTTTTCCCCGATGCCGAATGCCGCGACCAACAGCACTTGACATGTTGGTATTCAACCAACAACTGTCGACGGGCTTTTGACATGCAAGATTAAGTAATTTTCTCCATATCAGTTCTTGTAGAGCTAATGAGGCTTTGAATTATACTAGTTGCTACCGTTCTCACGGTGAACCTTCACGACCACGAGTAACACCGCTCTGTGGCCCGATTGCACCGGACGCCGCGCAAACCCTTACGGATTCTTGGTCATAGGACGTTTTGGATATTGGATGCTTTGGCTACTGCTTGTAGATCTTGGGGTATGAAAGCCAAGTAATACTCCAAATCGCCAAGATGTTGGAGTTGACTGCCAATGTCGCCAAGAGCGCCCACGAGGCAGACGCTAAGCTCCTGCAAAAGGACTGCATGGACTGGGGACTTGACGACGCATTATTGAGCTTCTAAGGAGTAGGCGCGGAGTTTATAGTTCTTAAATGCCCTCCGTAGTGCAACCTCTGTTAGAATATTTCTCTATTCCAAACCTTACTCGCCAAAGCTCATGCTCTATGGGTATTTGAACTCGATAATCTCATAGTGAGAATAATTTTTGTGTTTCGTCTCTCCAGAACGTTCCGTTGTACGATTATTAATATAGCACTTACCAGATCATTGGACTACAGCATGGTGCCATCAGCACGTAAACATCGTCTGCAGAGCTGAGGAGCGGGACGAGGGAAATGACAGAAGCAAGTACATTCTCGATTAGTCTACTTAGCCTTTAGCTGTACAAAACTTGCCATACATCTCTGAGACATGCAGACAAAGATTCTAATAGTTTCACAAACATAGGAGATCGAGGCCAGTCTCGATAATTAGGATCTAAACTTCAGGCAGGGATGCCAACAGCCAAAGTCCCGCGCGAATCAAGGGGGAAAAGCTCACGTCACACCATTTCCAGCTATGCAGTGGACACACCCCAGGCATAATGGGCCCCGGTTTGTTGGGATGGGCCGAGGCAAGGCAGGTTTCTGTTAACTATAGCCCTACCAGCCAAGAGTCTGACGCTTAACCATTGTCAATTGACCAAACCCTCCCGCAGAAGCCGCTATGTAACCTGCAAGATGACTTTGGCAGATCATCTCGCCACTTCTTTCATCCATCAGCCGCACTCCGCGGGTTCCGAGGTCAGGGACTTTGGAAGATGCAGGGAACGCGGCACTCCGCTCCGGATGGCTCGATCTGTATTTATAGGCGCTGTTCCAGGTTTAAGGCCTAATAATACAATGGACCGCTGTGACAGATAAAACAGTCACAGCTTACCGGAGCCGAAATATCAAGCTTGAAAGGGATTGGACGATGCCATAGCCAAAAGAGGAGTGTTTGTACTGAAGTTGTATTGAAAGTGGCGACAACGGTGCATGATGGCCTTCAGCAAAGGCTTGACTGGGTGTCAAGAGTCGACAACATCAGATGATCGGTTATGTCGACAACCATAAACGGAATGTGACAGACACATGTAAGAAGCCAAGATCAGAAACATGGTTGGTGGCAGCTTGGGAGTTCCTACTGGAAAGGAACTTTGGGAGCCCACTGAAACCAGGCCCATGGAAACGTGGTCCATTTGTAAGCCAGGTTTCTTCAATATGGCCGGCCTAGCTTTGACAGCCATTAATTGCTAGGATCTGAACTTTGGGATCGTCTAAAAGGGTGGAGTTTCAGCTGAAGACTTGGGGAAGATGTTGCTACGCATCAAGTGATAGATGAAGCATCTCGAATCTCATTGAGTATTTTATACAGGTTTGTTGATTCAGCAGGGACCTCGGTGACTTTTGGGTCAACTTTTTACCGTGACAGCGCAGGATCCGTCAGATGCAGTCAGCATCCTTCGCCCACATTCCTGGATCCCAATCCCGTAGCGAGGCTGACGCAGCATTGAAAAGTGACATGCGGCCCAGACTTTGTTGGCAGACGAGTCCGAGGTTCCTGACATAGCATCGTTCTCTGAAGGAGATTTGTTTGGCCACTTTGTTGGGTTGTCAGTGGTCAGTGGTCACCATAGGGTTTTATGCAATGGGATAATCCCCAGTCCGGTGAAATCTCGTAATAGTACTGGTGCAACACAACATCAGACCATAGTGTTTTGGAAAGAGAATATCAACGCGAAGCGTCGCCGATTTTATAGAGGGTAGCTCAGGCTCGCCTCGGTCGTAGCTTAGTTGGTCCTCACCCTGGCTTAGGTGCCCCTACCTGAAGATCTAAAAGTACCTTCCACGTAAGCATGGGTATCTAAAACCATAGCCCTTTAACTCTACAGCTGGGCCCTGGCTCCCTCCTCTCTAACTAACCGTTGAAGTTCCACCTTTGCATCACGCAATGGCTCAGAAGCCCAGGTGTAAGCAAACATATCCGATGGCAGGGTGGCATCGGGGACGAACTCGCGCAAGGCGTCCATCATGTCCTCTCGGCGCTCGTCTTGTGTCCGCGACATGAACATGACAGTCACAGAGCGACCGTATCGCACCTTATTGTACAAGGCGAGTCTCTCGGAAACCTGATCTGGCCTTGTTTCGGCGGGGAACAAGGCTCCGATCGCAGCGGCGTCCTCTATCGCTTGAGCTCCTCCCTGGCCTTGGTCTAGAGACGATTCAAAAACTTGTTAGAATTGGTTACCTATTTCACTCCCTTCCTGTACTCGGGAAAGTACTCGGGAAAGCACTCACGCGGCAAGGTGGGATGAGCGGCGTCGCCGAGCAACGCCAGCCTTCCCTTGTGAAAGGACAAGGGAGGATCTCGTGTGGCAAGGTTCCAGAGCTTGAGGTCTTCGGCNAGCACTCACGCGGCAAGGTGGGATGAGCGGCGTCGCCGAGCAACGCCAGCCTTCCCTTGTGAAAGGACAAGGGAGGATCTCGTGTGGCAAGGTTCCAGAGCTTGAGGTCTTCGGCGAGCTTGAGAAACTCGATGAGTACGGGACCAAAATCCTTGTATGTCTCCAGGAGGTGATCCATCTGCCCAGCAGCCTGGTAGAGCGAGTCACCGGCTGAAGCGACTCTGTCCGACGTGGGGTGAATGCCACCGACGTTGAGTATTTGACCTGACCTACACAGATAGATGACCAACCGGCGATCATGGGCCACAAATACCTGCTGGCCACTCAGATCAAGCGTGCTGAAAAATGGCCAGACGGTGGGGTGTGCTTTGACCTTATCAAAGGGTACAAGGAAGCGAAAGCAGCTCTGTCCGGTGTTCTTGCTCTGTGGCTCATGCCCAAGGACTCTCGCAGTGGTGCAGGACTGTAATGATGCCTTAGTATTTGTTGTGGCTGAATGGGGAGGTCGTGGACTCACATGAACTCCATCTGCGCCCACGAGCAGGTCGGCTTTCCGCTTGGTGCCGTCCTGGAGCGTAATCTCACCAGCGTTCTCGTCCTGTTGAAATTATTGTGAGCTTCTTCTTGTTCCTGTTGTTGTTTCTTCCCTAGCAGCCGAAGAGGAGATGGAAATAACTGAGACGAGGGAAAAGCGACGAAAGAAGGACAAAGTCCAACACGTACAACAGAGACGACCCGGCTGGCCAAGTGGATCACTGGCTGTCTACCATTTATCTTGCGAGTCGCAAGCTGCCTAAGCGCGTTGTGGAAATCCACTCTGTGTGCCAGAAGCCATTCGTCGTATGTTCCGATTCTCGACTGGATATCCTTTTTGACCTAGTGGTAATGAGTCAGTGAGTCTACGATGCAAGCCGGTACCTCGAGATAACAACTTACTACGGGAAGGTCCTTGAAGGACCCATCTTTGTTATTTATGTTGATGAAGCCGCAGTGAACTGGCTTCAAGCTGCTGAGATCACAGCCCCAAGACTTCAGGNCCTTGAAGGACCCATCTTTGTTATTTATGTTGATGAAGCCGCAGTGAACTGGCTTCAAGCTGCTGAGATCACAGCCCCAAGACTTCAGGACTCGTGTGGCATTCGGGGGGATATGAATGGCAGCTCCGACTTCGTTCAGGAATGAGGATTGTTCGAATACCTTTCCTTTGTCAGACCACTGCCAGAGGTCGCCAGCGGACAAGCCAGGCGTTCATGCTCACCTCGACGTCATGTCCAGCTTGGTGGAGTGCGATAGCAGCACCTAAGCCTCCCAGCCCAGCGCCAACAACGATAACTTTGAGAGGCATTTTGCGGTTTTCAAAGAACTGTGAATGGTTTCATAGAACAGTAGATCAAGCGGCCACTGGAATGTCGTGTGACTTGAGAGGCTGGCAAGTGACGCGTCCTAAGGTTGGATGGCCTGAAGGACAACCTTCAATATAAGCCGGGACATGCAGCTCGAAGCCACCCCTCACGATTTCCCAAAACGGACAACAGTCACACGACAGGCAATCTACCCCGTACCGCCCATCCCCCGGGCTCTCAATGAGAGAGTGGGTATGGAGTGTGGGGAAGTCGGAGGTGTCCCAAACTCACGGCCCCACCACACCGTGAAGATGAGATCGTGTCTCCCTTTTATCCCAGAGACGAGGTTGAGAAAGCTACATGCTAGATAATATTGCGACCTTTTTACTGGATGAATCACGATTGCCAGCTGATCCTGTGCGAGCACCTGTTCTCTTGCTGCCCCGGGCTCTGGTACTCTTCAAGACTGAGCTAGCAGCAACAAGGCAATCCTAATCACCCAAAGAGGGAGATCAAAATAGAATACAAAAGCAGCGAGGCTCCAACGTGGTAGCTGTCTCAACGCCAGGAAAGGCGGGTATGTAGCTGGGACATACGTTCCGAGTGGCACAACCCGTCATTATTGCCCAACTGCTTGTCCTCGCGGCGTCAAGTCCGCTTCCATGCACTAATAGCGGTCATGAGATGTCATATCCTACGTTCCTGAATGGACTCGGAAACACAGTCTACAATGAAATTCCACGGGGAGTACTGAAGAACGGGCTAAGCACTGCATGACGTAGCATCACATAGACGAGCCTGGGCCAACTGTGGAGCGAGTGAAGACGGAAACTGGCGTGGAGAGCCGTGAGACCACACCCGGCTCCACGTCGCCAGTTGAGGCACACCTCACGTGTACCAGCGTTTTATCCGGATCGTCGTTTGTACTCAATGCGGATTTCGGCCTTTCTTAATGAAGGGGAGACTCGCAAGCCATGATCAAGCCATCCCAAAACACTACCAGCACGAGATCTTTGAACTTCGTGAAGATGGCTGCACGAGGTATTTCCCAGCGCGACGAAACTCTCCCGACCGAGGGCGGGCAGAGAACCGAGTTTGATTTCGACGACTTTGACCACTCGAGCATCCCCTTCGAAAAGGATGAACTCCCCGTGGTTGTCATCGGGTCGAGCATGATCGGGATGAGCTTGCAGCTATTCCTGGGGTTTCACGGGTAAGTGCATGGTTCCAGCCCGATGGCCGGATCAAGAATAGCCATCTAAGTGATTTCAGTATTAAATCGGTTGCTTTTGACCGTCACCCGTCCACAGCTACCCGACAGAGGGCGGCCCTGTTCCAGCTGCGAACCATTGAGATTTTCCGCCAGCTTGGGCTCGAAGAGGCCTTTCGAGAGGAGAGCGAGACCGTCTTCGATCTGGATGGCGGCATCCTCCTCACCGATGCCCTGTACCAAGGGAAGACACTTTCAATTGTCCAGGGGAGCGACCCCAAGAAGATTGCTCAGATCTCTCCTTGCACCAGACTTTGGCTTACCCAGGACATGTATGAGCCCTGGGTCCGTGAACGAGCCAAGGAGGTTGGGTCCAAGCAGTTCTTCAAGACACGGGTCGTGCACTACGAGGAAAACGCCGACCACGTCGTCGTCGTGGTGCAGGACATTGATAGTGGCAAGTACCGCAAGTACAAGACCAAGTTCTTGATCGCCTGCGACGGAAATCGAAGCCCCACGCGGAAGAGAGAGAACATTGCCTGGGATGGGCCTGGCATCCTCGGAAGTAACATCTCGATTCACTTCAAGGCCGACCTGAAGCCGTATCTTGGAGAGAGATCCAAGTATGGGGTCATCTACGTTAACAACCCCAACATCAGCGGCTTTTGGAGGCTGGATAGCTCTTCCAAGTCCGGATTCCTGGGAATCCAATCAGTAAAGGGGCGTGACAAGTTCGAGCCCGGCTCTGTAACCGCCAAACTTGCTCGCGAGTACTTCCAGTCTGCCGCCGAGCTGCCAGACGGCATCGACATTGAGCTGGAGGCTGTGTCTTATTTCACAATGGCGGCATACAACTCCGAGCGCTACACGAGCGCTGGCAAGAGGGTGATCCTGGCCGGCGACGCGGCCCATGTCATGCCTCCGACCGGCGCCATGGGTGGAAACACGGGTATTCAGGTATTTCCCAACGCTTCTTAACTTGCTACTAGCCTTTTTCATTGCTAATGGGCCCCTAGGACGTCTACAATTTGGCGTGGAAGCTTGCCTACGTGCTCGACGACAAAGCATCCATCGGCCTTCTGGACAGCTACAACGTTGAAAGAGTGCCATCTTCGGGCTGGACCGTCAACCAGGCCTACTCTCGCTGGGTCCGCCGCGTCATCAAGGATGAGACTGTTCCCCACGACAAAGAGCTGCCGGACGAGACGTGTGAGCTAGGCTACCGTTATCCCCAGGGTGCCATAATCACCGAAGGCCCTGTTGACCCGACGGATCTGTGGGAGGACCCCTTTTCACCTCGTGCCGACGTCGGGTCCAGGCTCCTCCACAAAGTCCTCGAGGGCGCTTCTGGAAAGACCATATCGAGCTTGGACCTGGTCAAGCGAAACTTTGTGATCCTCACCACCAGCGCCACTTCGCCGTGGCTGGATGCCGCGCGGCAGCAGGATTTTGAAATCGATGCCGTCTCCGTTACACGGACGTCCCAGCCCGTCAAGGACCCTTCGGGTGGCTTTGCGGAGGCCTTGAAGCTACAAAATGGCCAGGCATTGCTGATTCGCCCGGATGGCTACATCGCCTGGAGGTCTCCCGTGTCTGCTGACAATCCTGCCGATGAACTGGCGACTGTACTGCAGAAACTATTGAGGCCCGATGTTAAGAACAATGCTCATCTCTAGAGCTGGGTCATGCGTCTTGAGAGGTAGAATGAATACATCAAAATTAGATTATTCCCTCTTTACTCATATCGCCGGTCCATCCAGAGATTTATGTTGTGCGCGTCTCCAAGTCGGTTATATTATAATGACGTCTGATGGCGGCCAGGGTTGAAAATAGGGGTTTAAAGTCTACGCCAGCCTTGTTTCAGCCGAGACACTCATGCCAAACTGTAGTTCGGATCCTGGCATTAGAGGCGAAGGCTACTATATAGTCGGTGGGAGTTTTATTGTTTTGACCGGATACCTTCGTATATAAATGCAGCAGTGCGAGGTTTGCCATGACGGAGAGTCCAAATGGCGCTTTTCAATCTACCCATCTACGCACCAACTTCAACTGAGTGTGTTTTCCCAGTCATAATGTCTCTTACAGTTATCCAGATGGGCACCAGATAACCATTTTAGATAGCAGGGCCTTGGTTCACATCCATGATCCATCAGATATCTGCTATCCATCCTGGCGCCGCAGGATACCAGCGGCTCACCCTGTCGATCCCTTGTATCCCTTGTATCCCTTGGTCATCCGGATCACAGTTTGGCACTATGGCTTAAATGTCGGATTACATATACTTATCTCTAAAACAACCTCTGGGTTTCTAAGATACGCAGTGCCAATGGTCGGAGAGGAAAGTTCGCGAGACCAAAAAGATGTCTCTTCTATTCAATAGTGCTGACACTGACGGCTAAACGAACAACGAAGCTAATACGATACAAGTCTGCCGGGAGAAGAAACAATTCTGAATCACCTTCCCAACAGGCTCTTTCCTAGCAAGACCGCACCGTAGACAGATCCGCCGGCACCCGCAAGCGCCATAACGAGACCAAGCACAATTCCCCTTTCGAAGAAAGAATGGCCCAGGAATGGGCTACGCTTGACCTTCTTCAAGGTTTTTGAAACCAGGACGGAGCTCTTTGGGCTTTTGCCCTTACCCAGAGGCTTCACTTGATAGACTGGGCTGTTGACACTGAAGTCTGAAACAGAGTAAGGCAAGTCCAAGGTCGCTGTGGGGGTATTGGGCACCTCAACCGCTGTTGTCGGCAAGTCAGAAGGTGACGACAGACAAGTTTTGCAGTGGGACAACGTACTTAAAGAATTCGGTTTGATTCCGTTGATGAGAGCTTGTTGAGCGCGAACAAACTTGCTGAAGTATTCACCTTCGAGCGAATTCGAGAAGCTATACAGGACCGGTGCAAGATCAGGGTGATTTCTGCAAATTGTCAATAGTCTGAGAAATTTGAAGGAGTGAGCTGTTAGAATCATACACTGCGTTGATGAGATCAATGCTGTTCTCGGTGCTGGTGGTGGGAACAAGGACGACCTTGTCGGTTGTCTCGAACAGAGCTGAGACTGTATCTCGCAAGACCTCAAAGTTCATCTCACTATGCGGGTATTAGCCACTCGTCTATCTGCTGAGGGAGAGATACTCACTCTGGTCGATCAAATATAGCGATTTTGGAAGAATATTTTGAACTTCGAATTTCGCCACGGCCTTGGGCCGGTTTGGCCTGACCGTTGGCCTTGCCTCCAGGCCGGGTCCCATTCACAATGGGGGCTGCCCCAGGAGCAAGGAGCTGCCCAAGTCTCAACTCAAACTCATCAAGTATGAATTCATCGACCAAGAGGACCTTCGGGGATCTGAAGCTGGACCTAAAAGCCCCGGCCGAGATTACACGGTGAAGGTGAACAGCGGCAGATGCGAGGTCGCCACTGCGATCAACAATGGCAAACGTCTTGCCTCTGCTAGGCCGCAACACTCGAATTGACGAATTTTCACGAGCGAGCCGATGAATCAAGTCATCATACTTGGCATCCGCCGGGATAGTCACGACGTCGAAGTGCTGCGACGTAAGATAGGCGAGATGCTGGCTATGGCCCACGACCACGCCTTGGTGGTTGGTAGTGTTGGTTAGACATTGCGAGATCAGCTTCGCCATTTTATTGGCGCCCTCGGCAGGAACACTGATTGTAGCGCAGCCAGCGGCGAGGGCACTCAAGAAGGGGAGAAGGACCGACGAGAGGGGACTCCTCGGAGAGCCCACAATCAAGGCCACCCCAGACGCCCGAGGGTGGACACTGACCTGGCCTCCTTTCTTGACAGATTTCTCAACACGCAGGTCCGCCTGAAGCGAGAGGCTGCAATAGAGCTGTTCGGCGGAGTGGAAAATCGTGTTCATGTCCTCGATAGCTTCGGCCTTTGACCATCCAAGCTCTGCATCAGCGGTGGTTAGCACAGCATGCATCGTGGCTCCAGTCGTGCGGCATACCAATGCACAGATTCTCTACAAGCACTTGCGAGTGTTCCTTGAGCCAGGCATGCATGGCATAGATTTGGTCCTTGCGAGTTTGTGCATTCTCAAGAAGACCTTCGAGCAAACCCCCTTGTGCGGTTGTGTAGATTTTCTCGGGGGATACAGAAGCCATTGTTTGTTGCTTCTTTCCCGATGCATGCGAAAGGACGGTAACAGAGAGGGAGAGGGTGTCTAGACGATGACGATGATGCTATAGACGTGTCTCGGATTCCCTGCGCCTGTGCGACCAAGTGCCGGAGATATCAGTGAGCAGCGCCCACCTCCTGAGCGGCCTTCCCTGATGGGGGCCGGGCATCTAGTTACGTCTGGTCGTTGGCCATAGCATAGATTTCCGGTTCCACGGATGCATAACTCACGCAGGCCCGTACCCCACAGCCAACTGTTCAACATCGGCTGGGCGTGGGGGAAACATTGAACACTACCGACCCCACAACCACCTCGGTGTTTTCTCTTTGTACAGCGTTCCGTCCCCATGCTAGGTGGCCCTCCAAAGTGCCTCCAAAAATCCTCGTAAATTTCGACCCTGAACTGATGTACTTGACCTTCCACGACAACTTCAAGATTTCACTTCCATCACCGTCCAACAAGCATCGACAATGAGCGAGGCAGAGACGTCCACCCACACACCCAAGACCCGCGAGAGCACTCCAGGACAGTTAGCAGCCACCCTGAGACTGGTTGGGGACGGCAACTCCGCAGGGCAGTCCAACCAAACCCGAGAAACAGGCCCGCCAACAGACCAAGGCCTTCAACCATACGGCCCCCAGCCCCCAGAGTTCGATCCCACGGTCAACGAGCATCCTCTTCACCCTAACCCTCGCCCGCAGCCGGAGTGGTGGCCTACGAATTGGCGCGGCATTCCGGCATACAGACAGGTAAATCGAGATCTGGACCTGTCGGTCCGCAGCCAGGGGTTCCCATACAACGTGGGTGCCGTCTTTATGCTTCTTGGCTGCACGACAATAGCTGTGCGTTCCAGATTCCATCCTCCCTTGGGCTTAGTGTAGCTGACTGGAGCAGACCGGTGGACAGCTATGGAGATACACGGCTCAGCAGATCGTGCCAGGCTGGGGTGAATACCCTGTAGGAGGTGAATTCTAGGGGAGTTGATGTTAAAATCCGGGTCATAAATTAGCCATTGCTCAATTGAAGACGAATCCTCCAACTTGAATCAATCCCAACCACAGCAGACCCTTTCCTTTTGAGAAGAGGAAGCCTCAATTCCTATGCTTGCTACTGCGAAACGCGCTCTGTTTAACACAAGTACACGTCCACTATAGAATAGGAAGCAGAAACACACACATATCCAAAAGTCAGTTTTAATGACAACCTGTATTTAAAGACGCCAACATGACATTTCTTGAACACTAGGACTAATTGTACTCTGATGCACACGAATCTGATCCATTCGACAACCAGCTGTCCACGAAATTCTAACCTGAGAGGAGAGGAAAGTACGGAACGAGTATCCAATCCTGCCAAGATGCCACAACTTGTGCATTTATTCCCACCGTCCTAGTTGGAACTGGACATTGCTCTGGTTGATCAGCTCCCAGTTTTCCCCCAGGTAAAAGTTCTCACTGTCAATGTCATCCATGTCGCCGGCAGCCCCAGCACAGAAAATATTAGCCATGTAGTGGTCGTCTGAGCCGTGTGCCTCGCGGTATCGGGGGTGCTTCATCAGCCTCGTGACAGCCCGTCTCATGGCCGGCCCCTTGTTGTTGACGACGGCGTCAATGAACGACTGTCTAAATTGCAGCGCCCAATCCTCAGGTGGTGTGGGAATTGAGAAGTTATCACGATACAAGGCTTGGTCGATCCAGCGCGCCCGCCAAAGGTTGTGGACTGTCCCAGCACTGCCAATGATGACAGTGTTCTCATAGCGCAGCGGTCTGAGAGTGAGGCCGATCTTTGCGTGCATATGGGGGTCGTAAAAGGCATTCATTGACACCACGACGGTGGGCGGGGGGATGCAACGTGGGAACATGCGGATCAAGATATTGTATGTGTCATGGATCCAATCCCACTTGTAGTCAGGGCTCGCCTTGATACCGGCGTCGTTCAGCATTTTCATGACCCGATGGCCACCTTCGATATCGGTGATGAGCTTGTATGGGATCCAACGGCTGTCCCTAACACCCCCAGGGGGATGCTTTCCCGCTTTGGGATTCATGGCGACTTGAACGCCATCGCCACCGACCATCCAGTGGGCTCCCTATTCATGTCCATTCGAGTCAGACTCTCTTCTTGGAACGCCAGCATCAGTTGTTTAGACTTGCCATGATCACAATGCGGGAGACCTTGCGCTTTATCAATTCATTACCGATCTCCTCCCATATTCGCTGTGGCTCACTTTCTTCTCCAAGCATGAGGGGTGTCCCATGAGAGAGGAGGAAGACAGGCGTGGGCGCTGCCCGCTAGGTGAGTAATATGCCTGGATGCTGGATGGTATTCTTACCTTTGCCCTTGTTGTGTTCAATCGGTGCCATGATGCGACTTGAAGCTTTGTTGTAGGCAATGTTGTAATTGTTCTGGTGACCGATCCTGTCTCATTCCTTATATAATCTTGTGCAATAGGAGGGGCCGCAAACACGGTAACGAATACATCTCGGCCCCACAGCTACGTATGCGTCCTTGACGACAAACTCGGCATAGTTGTGTAACATGTCTAAATCTCTAGCCACAGAGCAAGGGGAGCCTTTTACAAAATTAACCAGACTGCGACCTATTTATTAATTCCCATCCTCAACCATGCTTGCGTATGAGACTCTCTCTGCACTGACATGAGAGTGTTTTATCGGCATGTGTCGAACAGCTCGAGATCCCCGCTAACTGCCGAGGTAGAGCATAAGTTAAGTGACGTGTGTACCCCAATAAATAAACCTCATCTGTTTCTCTCTGCGTTGAGTATAAAGACTGCGTTACTCCTTGCGCTCGCCGATGATGTGTGGCTCCCTTGGTGTTTCTTCCCGGATTGCCCAGCCTCTGCTTGGGGCACGAGCGAGGGGTTTTCCCTCATGTTTAAGGGCTCATGCTCAGCATCTCTAAGGCTTACACTAACTAGGGAGCTGGACTTGACCCGCACATCCGACAGCCGAGTGGGCACTCCGACGCTTCCATGTTTATCTTCCCTCTTCAGTCGCGTCTGCAGACGTAACGTCGAGCGTCGACCAAGGTTCATCTCTACATACTTCGGTACCGGACCCGGGGTCTCGTTCAACTTCCTTGTTCCCCCCGGCATTCTCAGAGTTGGCTGCCATGACTGAGTCCTTCCCCTGCGACCGCTGCGGCAGCATCTTCCAGAGACGAGAGCACTTGCACCGACACATTCGTGTCCATACTAAGGAAAGGCCATTTGCCTGCTCTGTTTGCGAACAGACATTTGCTCGGCTGTAATCAACTCACTGCGCCACCTCACACCAGCTCACCGTCACATTGGTTACTGATCCTCGGCAGAGACGCCCTTTCCCGCCACTACAGCTCTCTGCATCAGCCTCCGACGGAGCAGTACAATACCTCTTCCGACCAGACCAAGACTGCTCGAGCCGCAAAGGCATGTCAAGCCTGTGCCACGGCCAAAGTCCGCTGCGATGGCGACACGCCCTGCCGCCGTTGCTCCGAGTCCAACCAGAGCTGCTTCTACAAGTCGTCCGACAAGCGAAAATCCCCCAACACAAAACAGCACAGGGCGCCCAAACAAGCGCGGCTTGTGCTAGATGAGCAGGAGATTTCTTCGGCAAACTTCTCAGTGGGGACACAGGCGATGGCGATATGCGACCAGCAGGACGACGCGCTTCGAGACCTACCCACCGGGGATTCATCTACAGTCCGCCCTATCAGCCCTGCTGGAACCCATCTGGGTGCCCTAACTGGTGAAGGGAACACAGAAAACCTCCCCTTGACTTCCCTCAATCCGGCCGACGACAAAACGAACGGAATGACAGATCCATTTTGCATCGAGACCTTCAACAACTTGATCGACTGGGACTACAGTGGCTTGGACACAACAAACATCACTGTCTCCTACATACTCGGCGCTGAGATGTCTACCTTCCTCGACAAATACACACCCACGTCGGATATCCTAGGCTTGTTTGCAGACTCAGTGGAGCGCCCCCGTCAAAGCTGCGCCTCGCCAGGCCCCAATGATTCGGTCGAGCCATCGATAGCTGAATGCTACAGTCGAGCGCAATCGCCTCCTCTAGACCGGGATAAACTGAGCGTGCGAGGTCATGGGGCTTCTCGAATCGAAGGAAGATTTGAATTTCCAGACATGACTGGGTTCACGGCCGAGGAGTTGGACAGGGAAGATCATGCCCATGTAGAAGCGTTTGATCCAGCCAGGTTCCAGGTCGTCGTTGACCTTGCCGAGAAGATCAACGCATCGGCATTCTTCCCACAGTGGGCGCAGCTGAACTTTCCTCCAGGAGAAGTCCTCCATATCTTCATCCAGCTCTACTTTGAACACTTCCATCCGATGTTCCCCTTAATTCATCTACCGACGTGCTCCTCCCCGGAGACCCATTCTCTCCTCTTGTTTGCCATGGCAGCCATAGGTGCGAAATACTCCAAGCTGAAAGGGGCACACAAGTGCTCGCTTGCTATGCATGAACTTGTCCGCCAGCAAACCCAGTACTTGGTTGGCAGCTGCACCCCCCGTATTCGTTACCTCTGGCTGATACCTTTCATAGTCTGAGCATACGACAAGCCTGTCCCGTCAGCTCTGGCTGCTCCAAGCCATTGTCCTGAACCTCGTAGGTCTTATGTATTCCGGGGACAAGCAGAGCCTACTGAACGCAGAGGCCATGCAGAGTGCGCCTGTCGTTCTCGCACGGCGAGCGGGCCTCTTTGAAGAAAAATTGTCACCGGAAAAGATGGCTTCGTTAAAGATGCCACAGGATCGTCTGTGGCGGCTATGGGTCTTTGCCGAAGGGCGGAGGAGACTGGCACACGCTATCTGGGCAAGTCAAAACATGCTTATATACTAGGCAGGAGCCCAGACACCTTTGTGGTTGCTAACTGTGCAAACCTCTTGATATAGATCATCGATTCTAGCTTTGGCCTCCATTTGGACATTTGTACAACCATGGATTTTGCAGAGATCCGGAATTGTCTGCCACAATCGGACAAGCTCTGGAGTGCCCCGTCGGCGGAAGCATGGGTGAACACGGCTTCTTTGCTAGGTACTTCGCCGTAAGCTATCTCTATTCCAACGTGTCAATCGCTGACGAGACAAGATCCTGTAAGGGACACCACGGCTCAGGAAATCTTCAAGAGCCACAACTGGGCAGTACTATGGAAAAGCACTAGTACACTCGGCAGACAGGCCTTGGTCCAATTCTTGTGGCATACTGCCTTCAAACCCCAGCAAACCATTACCTGGAGATTAGACGCGCCCTGCCACCCGTCTGCGGATGGAGAATGGTCCATGAGACAACTCTCAGACCTGCTTTCGCTCGATGACACGGTGCCGTGCAATGCAACCCACTTGGACTCGACCGAGCTCCCCATCATACAGACGATATGCCATATCGCCCAAGCAAAGTATTATTGCCCAATAACCAACTTTTCAAGTCTCATCGTCCAGTACATATACAATGCCATGGATGAGTCCACGCTGGAGGAGGCGACCCGACTTTGGACTGGCTCTATCAGAAGTGCCAAAATCTCTGTGCTGCATGCGAGCTGCGTCTTTGAGATTGTCCGTAAGTACAGGTCCCGGTTTTACTCCATATCTGTGATGCTCTTCAAGGCTGTTCTCACCCTGTGGAGCTACTCGAAATTCCTGTTGCCCAAGTTCGAGGTGACCAAGGAAAACACCCCTGGTCGTTATCCGACATCAGCACTCCTGGGCTGTAGCATCAGCAAGGGTTCGACAGATCTGTGGCTCAACAACGACCATGTCGTGGCCAAGCTTGGGGGGATCGGTAATTTGGACAGTGCTTCAGCTCGTCGAAAAATGCTCGATGAGGCTGTTACCCTCATGCAGATGGACCGTGTATGGATGTTGGGTCAAAGTTATGCAAAGTGCCTGGTCCGGCTCAAGGAGAAAGAGCTTGTACCAACGGTGGACTTAACTGATTGAGCGGACTTTCACGAGCTGAAATAGCATGATAACGGCGTTGGTCATCACTGAGGCGTGGGCATGGTGGATTGTCATTTCACTTCCATAAATCTCGCTTGGATTGTTGCTGCTCCTGTCTGAGTTCCCTCTCGTTGCTTCCCTTCCTGACATGGCACGATCACTCGCCTGCTGTAGAATTGGCAATGTCGACTGGGAGAGATAGCCGTTATGACGGGTGATCTATAAGTTCTAACTTCTTTCCGAATAACCGGAACTGATCCTGACAAGAAAGCCACGTCGCCGAAATCGCTGTCTAGCCCGCCTTAACCAAGTTTCCGCTCGAACCTGGATACGTTTGCTGGATGGCCCAGTCCAACGCCGAGACAAGAGCGTAAAGTGTTTCAGTTCTAGGAATCGACACGACATGCTTTCGAGCTAAGCGCACGACCTCCCCTATTATGGCCATGGTTTCCATCCTTTTCCCTGATAGCATATCTGACATCATACTGGGTTCTACACCTGGCCATTCGCGGCTCGCTGTCCGTTCAAGCTGGGCATCGATTGCGCTCCCATCCAGAGCCCCAGGGCCCAGCACCGCGACACCCACGGTGATAACCTCTTGCATCACGTCCTTGGCACAGTCAAGGGCAAACGGGCTCGCGCTCAGAAACTCAACGTCCCTGCAGCGAGACAGAGAGCAGATGGGATTCCACGTGGCATTGGCGACCAGCTTCTTCCACCTCTCGATCTGGATGTCGGGGTACGTCTCGGCACGTCCCCCGCCAAGATTGACCATCTCGGCAAAGTGAGCAACGCGGGGGTCTTCCTTGGCCGCTGGGAAAGGTCCCACGCAGAAGCGCACGGATTCTGTGTGCCTGATCTCCACGGGAGAAACTTGTGTTGAGGGCGAGTATGTCACTGCGGAAATGATGCAATTGTTGGGGTAGAGTTGAGCGTATGGCTCCTCGATGCCAATGCCATTTTGTATAAGAACGATCGTAGCACCTGGGCTGCTCTCTATCGCCGGTGCGATCAACTCGGCGGGGTTCGGCTTGCTGTCAGGGAAAGCTTTGGTGCACACTATCACATAGTCGAAGTGGTGGTTATGTGAGGCACTTGCATTTTCGATGGATAAGGCGATATCAGGCTTAAAGGTGTGGTCTCCGAGGACGGTCGAACGTATGGTGAAGCCGTTTTCTTTGGCTTCTCGGTAGTTGGATCGACATACACAGACGACCGATGCGCCGGCTCGCCACAAGACATATGCGTATAGTGTTCCGATGCTACCAGTGCCAAAGATTAGGACACGGGTCATTGTGAGTGCTCGCAAGTAGAGGGCAAGAGAGACTGGGGAGCTTCAGTTGCCAGGGACACGAAAAGTCGAAGTTGAGAGACTTGGGTAGCCTGGATGGTATTGGGATAACTGAGACCACCTGGACCGAGCGATGGCTCCTTAATGGAATTGTCAAGTAGACCGTAGGCCACAAGAACTCGTCAAGTCTAGCAGGGAGCAACGCCCCTTTCTCAAGATCGATATGTGTAAGTACACGGGAGCCTCATAGCTCAAAGCTCCAGGTTGTGGGACGACTGACTTGTTCCACACGCTCAAGCTAGTGGACTTGTGCTTGAGAAGGCGTGTGGAGCCGAAGTTGGACTCTTGCAGCTCCATCTTGCCAACCCCACACGCCTTCCGACTGGCGTTGGCCCTACGATCGGAGATGCACCTGTATCCCTAAAAGTAAATGACCCATAAGCCCCAATGAGCCAAGGAGGGAGATAATAGCTCTATCACAACTACCTACCCATTCCTGACTTTGTCCTTTGTCACTACTACAGCCATCTTTGATCCCGTTGCCGGACTGCCGTGTTCAACCCAGCTAATAACATGCCTAATCAGATCAGAAACGATCTCCTCAAAGTGGACAAGGATTCGTATCCATACATCTACGAAGAGAATGTTAGCATCCCCATAAAGAGCATTGGGGGGTTGGTCCGTACCAATGTCTACCGACCAAAAGGTATCGAAAAGGCCCCGGTGATTGTCACATATGGGCCTTACGGCAAGGATGTGCCTTATGAGGTGTAAGTCATGAACGGCACGCCATTACAGCGGCTTGATGAAGCGCACCGCCATGCAAGCATCCGTTTCCTGACCTCGTCGCCAGTTTCCAACCAAACTCGTTTCGCGATGTGAACCCAAATCAAAAGTCTGCGCACTCGTCGTTTGAGACTCCTGATCCAAAGTTCTGGACTGGTCAAGGCTATGTGGTTGTGAGAGCCGACGAGATCGGAGTTGGCCAGTCACCGGGAGTGCTCGATTCCATGTCGAAGACGACGTCAGAGGCCTTCTTCGAGATCATCGAGTGGGCCGCCATCCAGCCATGGAGCACTGGCAAGGTAGGCCTGCTTGGTATCAGCTACTTCGCTGGCAGCCAGTGGAGAGTGGCTGCACGCCGACCTAAGGGCCTTGCCTGCATCATCCCCTACGAGGGCATGGCTGACTATTATCGCGATCGTTGCCGCCCCGGAGGCATCTTGGCTCTGGAGTTCCTGAAGAAATGGTTTACTCGCAACGTCATGTCGAACCAGTACGGCCTACCCGGAAAGGCCGCGCGTGGCTGGGGCCCGGGCACTCTTGAAGGTGACTTGTCCGAAGAAGAGCTGGTCCAGAACAGGCGTGACCAGGCTGAAGATAATGCTGCCCACCACTTCCGTGACGAGGAGTACTATGCTTCGAGGGACTTCAACCTCGAGGATATTGAGGTTCCACTGCTTTCAGTGGGCAACTGGGGAAGCATCTGTTGCCATCTTCGAGGCAATATCGAAGGCTTTGTCCGGGCCTCGTCGCAGTATAAGTTCCTTCGCATGGTCGTCGGTCGCCACGATGGGCCGTTCTACGAGGAAGAAGAAGTCAAAATCCAGCAGAGCTTCCTGGACGCGTTCCTCAAGGATCACGACATATCTGGCTGGACAACCGGCCAAATCCCGCCCGTCGACCTGATCCTGCGCAATGGCAGCGTGAGCTACGACAACAAGGACGCAAGCAAGCTCTATTCCCGACGGTCTGAGAATGAATGGCCAATTGCACGCACCCAATTTACAAAATTCTACCTGACCCCGGACCAGCGACTGACAACGGACTCACCAACCACAGCTTCTTACAACAGACTGACATACCCTGCCCTGGGGACAGTCGAGAACCAGCATTCGTTGCTCTTCAAAAGTGCGCCATTTGACAAGTTGACCGAAATCACGGGCCACATCGTAGCTCATATCTGTGTCTCGGCAACACCCCAGCTTGGAGGCCCTATCCCCAAAGACATCGACCTGTTCTTCACCCTACGCCACTACTCGGCATCTGGTGAGGAGTGCTACTACACTGGGCTCATGGGCGACCCGGCTCCCCTCTGCAAGGGCTGGCAGAGGGTCAGTCTGCGCAAGATCAACAAGGAGCATCCCCTCCACCGAGAAGACCGTCCTCACCGCGACTTCTTCTCGACCGACGTCTTGCCCGTCATCCCGGGAGAGGTTTATGTCGTCGACGCCGAGATTTGGCCCACCAACGTCGTCGTCCGTCCGGGCGAGACGATCGCACTCGAGGTCAGCAGCGGCGACACGCAGGGATCTGGCTTCTTTACTCATGAATCTGACGAAAGGTATGTAAAAGACTGGCCTCGGTCAGTGAAATGTCTAGCCTAGTGACACGATTTGGCTGACTATCTTGTACCTTGCCACAGGACGCCTGAGATCATGGGTGGTGACAACCACATCCACTTCAGCTCTCGGTATACCAACTGGGTGACTCTCCCCATCATTCTGCCCAAGGGAGGGAGTGAGTGATCGTCGCTAGCGGCTTGCTATGGGTATTTCTACACCAGACTAGAATAGATGTGTGCAACTAGTTTGTCCTTTCTCGCACGAGATCTGCAGTAAAGTGAGTCTTGAAATAGTATCTTCAAATCCAGCTACCTGAATCCATCCATCACTGCGTGGCCAACATGCACCTACATAGCATAGTTCTAGGTTAAATTCACCCATAAAAGCGAGGATATGATGATGGATAAACTCACTCCTACTAGCAGTATCACATTCTTATAAGGTAGCTTAGTTAAGCCGTCAGCAATAGAGCCTTCTATAGATGTCTAGACTCGTACAATCTCGAGGTTGGGCTCTTCGCCCGCACATAAGCTACGGCTCAATGCACAACACGTCTATTGATCGACAACGAAGCCATCTTGATGAGGCCGCATGGTGATTGGCTGAACCAATGCAGGTCGAATGGTCTGCGCATTGTCCACGAGATTGACGCCCAGTCCGGGGCCATTAGGGATGTCTACGAAGCCGTCAACCACGTCGGGCACATGGTCCACAATGTCTGCCCCCAAGTGCGAAGTCGTAGATGTGAAGACTCCCGCCTCGAAGCCAGTCGCAAACTCCTGGATGGCAAAGTTTGGGATCGCGGCGGCGAGCTGAAGACAGGCGGCGAGGCCGATGGGCGACAGGGGGTTGTGCGGCACCACCTGGATGTGGTGAGCCTCGGCCATGGCAGCTACCTTCTTGGCGCCCGTGATTCCGCCGCAGACCGCCACGTCGACTCGAGCATACTCGACAGCATTTCTGGCAAAGAGAGCTTGGAATTCGTATATCGTGCAGAAGCGCTCGCCGGTGGCGACCGGGACCGAGATGGCATCTGCCACCCGCGCCATCGCATCTGCGTTTTCCGGCCGGATAGGGTCCTCCACAAACATGGGGCGGTACTCGGCGATGGAGTTGGAGAAGGTGACTGCTTCGGCAGGGGTGAGGCGCCGGTGAAGTTCGATAAGCAGGTCGACCTTGTCCCCGACAACCTCGCGCATCCTCCTGACGTTGTCGATGGCATTATTCATCTTGGCGACGTGGGTCTTGAAGTACACCTGATCGTTGCCTTCGTCCAGGAAGGGGTTGATGTGTCCGAAGGCGGTATAGCCCAGGCCCATCTTGCGCTTGCACTCCTCCAGAACACCCTCGATTGTCTTCTCATAGATGTGGCCGTACACGCGAGCCTTGGTCCGGCATGCGCCTCCGATGAGCTCATAGATGGGCACGCCGAGCGTCTTACCCTTGATATCCCACAGGGCAATGTCAATTCCAGAGATGGCGGCGTTTATGGCGAGGCCCTGGAAATAGCTGAAGCGGTGCATCACGTTCCAGTGATGCTCGATGCACGAAGCTGGCTTTCCGACGAGATACTCGGCGAAGCGAGTGACCACGGTGGCAGAGGCTTCGATATGGCCCCAGATGCCACACTCGCCGAAGCCCACCACGCCGTCATTGGTTTCGATGCGTACGAACATGAATTGTCCCACGTGGAGTGGGACAACGGACTGGATGAGTTGTTTCTGAGGGGAGGCCATCTATTCACATCGTGTCAAGTAAAATTCCCGTGACGAGAGAAAGAAGTGATGGGGATGCTTACCCTGTCTGATTAGATAGTCGACTGCTGCCAACGTCGAATGAAGCGATAATGTTATTCCGCTCGAGTGCCGTACTGGAGTAAGGTAGAGAGAATAGAGGAACGGCGGGTCTGCAGCAGCAAATGAAAAGGTTTATTAGTAATAAATCAAGGAAAGCTCATGATGAGGGGAGACAGGCTTCGGGGCTCATGATCTGAACACATGTAGCAAGCTAAGCTGCTCCCGTGTCGGAGGGGAATCGGCTCTCCACCACAACTGTTCTGCCAGAGCCAGAGGGATCGGCCTGGAGTTGGGGGTGGGGGGGGTTCCGGCCGGTACCACAAGATGGTACCACAAGATATCTTCCAACACCCACATTACTAATCTACCTAATGAACTCGCCCGCAGCCCGTATTTACACGAATGTACATACGCTTAAGTTTTCCTGCTTAAAACCTCGGTTATATCGAGAGTTCTTGATCGGAATTCGCGCCGGAAATGCAACCGAGATTGAGTGTTAAGCTGGAGATGGTCCCCAAGCCGCTCTAGAGGGTGCATCAAAACATGATAACGTCTGTGGGCCTGGGGGATTGGAAATTATTTATCAAGAAGCCACACCAAATCCAACAAAGAAGTCCCCAAAACCGAGTTCTTATCGACTGCGTAGCTGGCATTCATTGGAGGGCAGGCGAAGCCTCCGCAGACATCACGACGGAGGACGCGATTTAGTCAGAACTAACGCCACAAAGATCTCCCACCTTTCGCCGATAGAGCAGTCGAATCAACCATTATACAGCCACGCCCACCACGTTGAATGAAACCAGAGTGCTCATAGAACAACCCTACAGCCCAGGCTATAGACCCCAAACTGCAAGACAAGGTCCCAAAGTGGCCATGTTCAGACGTTGAATTACAACTCCGTCTTAGTTGCCAAACAGTCGAGTTTGATCCCAAGACTTTCGCCCATGGGTTCATCGTGTAAGTAGCTCTACACAAGTTTGAACGAGCTCCAAAACTTGCATCTCCATAGAGCATTGGCAAACACGCCTAGGATTTTCATCCAAGGCGTCATAGGTGGCATATACAGTCGAGTTCTGCCACTATCGCAGACCCATGGCGGAGCGGTTATCGGCGCCATGGCCAACAAGTACTTGTGATCAATGCAACATGCCCCATCACCTTGCATCATCCAGTGGTAACTACCAGAGAATCTAGCCCCTGTGCCGCGTTACACTAAGTGCTTTTCAGTCTAGAGAGTGGCAGGGCTCTCCCCAAGACAGGGCTTCTGATTAGCCTCTGCAGGCTTGATATTCCTTCCTTGGCTGTATCTGTATTAGATCATGCGTCAAAGCGAGACCAGTCTCGACTGAACAGAATGTTAGGAGGCAATACAGTACTCCAAGCTCCTGATAAACCAGCAGGCAAGTGTACGCGCGTTTGCCAAGTAAGAGAAAGGTCCAGACTTCTTGGATTGGTGGCGCCCTTTAGTTTCACTATTCTATCCCACCCCTCAACCGGAAATGGTATTCACTGGCTGGTGTCTTCCCAGACACCTCATCATCAAATCTCACTTGTTTCTCGTCGGCTCCACATTCGCCATCTATCGTCTCTGGGGTTCCCCATGGGGTAGTGCTCGAGGCTTGCATCTCATCTCGGGACCACTGCTGGCTTTTAGATAGGCGGGATTAGCAGAGATATAAATGCCCTCGTTGATCCTGCCATCTCCGTCTGGAGCTGACTTGACCCTATCAGACTCGTCACGAGTAATACATAACGTAACATTTTGATACTGGTTCGTTACCACTGTTCTATCCAACATGGAAAGTTTTCCAGCCGAGAAACCGACGGTTTCCAACCTCGAGTCCGTCTCCCAGACGGACAATGAGCTCCAGGCTCATCCCAAAGTAAACGCTCCTCATGTAAACTGCGCTGAATCATCCACTGACAAGATTGCCCCAGACCTGGCATTTCACGGTCAAGATGATGGTTCTGCTGAACCTCTGTTTCATGGTCTTTTGTGGTAACCTCTATGGAGTGAGTGCGCCTTTTGGATTGTGATTCCGCTGCCACGGTGGATTCGATTGCTGATCAAAATCACCGATAGGCGGGTGTCTCCCCTGGGCTTGCTCAGCTCGTCCAAGAGTTCCACTCGAACTACACGGAGGCCAGTAACATCATTTCCTACTGCCTTCTGACTATTGGCCTGGGTGCCTGGGTGTGGACACCTACTGCGGTCGTGATTGGAAAGCGGCCAGTTCTGGTGACGTCCCAGCTCGTTTTCGTTGCTGGCAGCATTTGGGGCTCCCAGGCTACTTCCATGCAGAGCCTCCTGGGATCAAGAATCGTTGGAGGTCTTGGAGCTGGCGCCGTGCAGGCAGTTGGGCCTGCGGTCGTGGGAGGTGAGCAATAAACAAGCCCCATCTCTACCAAGACGGACGAATCTTACCTGTGGACCACAGAGCTATTCTACGAGAAGGACTATTCCAAAGCCATGGCTGCATATACCCTCAGTCTCTGCCTCGGCTCGCAGCTCGGTAACCTCATTGGGGGGCAACTTATCGCCGCGAGGGGTTGGCAGTGGCATTTCAAGCTCCTGGCAATCCTCGGGGGGATCAACTTCATCACGCTCTTATTCTTTTGTCCCGAGACCGCCTACATCCAGGATATCGCCGACAATGCGAACGCAGCTGATGTTGGCGACGACATCCGCCGCCACACTGATGGCAAGAAACAGAGTGCTATGAAGTCGTTGAAGCAGAACCTGTTCTACCTCCGTCACCCGCACGTCCGAGGAGGCGGCCTCAGGCAGTGGGTTCTGTCTTTCCTGCTTCAGATTGAGTACACCTTCAACCCTACCGTTCTTCTATCGTCAGGCATGTGGGGAATATCTCTAGCATGGTGAGTACCAATATGAGAGAAACGATCATGACAATGTATCTTGACCTTTTCCTAACCATGGGTCGCAGGGTTGCTGGCATCTCCGTGATTCAAAATCCTCTCTTCGCTGCGCCTCCCTTCAACTGGAGCCCCGCTGAGATTGGAAACTGGGCCGTCACAAGCACTGTTGGAGTTGTCGTGGCATTCCCCATCGCTGGTCCTCTCACCGATTTCGTATCCAAGCAGATTGGCAAGCGTAGAGGTCACCATATGCCCGAGCATCGCCTCTACACTCTGATTCTTCCTTTCCTCGTCGGCTCGACTGGTCTGATACTCTTTGGTTATACTTATGCCAATGGATCTTATGTTGGGCCTGCAGTCGGATACGCGATGCAAACATCAACCTTGCTGCTGATCCCGGCGACTATCCTTTCTTACGGGGTTGATAGCTACCCATACGACTCTGCCGAGGTCGTGTCTCTGATGAATGCCGTCACTCATCTGGTACCATTTGGCTTGATCAAGACGGCTTCAGACTGGCTGGAGAGAGATGGTACTCGAAAGATGTTCCTAGACATGGCAATCATCCAGTGGGCATTGATTGCTGGCATCACTGTCGTCCTGATTTTCTTCGGGCCCTTCATTCGCGTTCAATCGCACAAGATTCATGCGAAGTATGGTGCAAAGAGGTTTTTGTAATCATACTGGAAGATGGACCAGATACTGGCGAATGATGGTTGGGTATCCACGGTTCACTCATTTTGTTCCATTCCTCTGTCCACCTGCCAAGGGCAAGGATCGAAACTATCGTGAATAGCTTCACGGTCAGCGTGAACACTACACCATCATTAGCGTCAGGCAACAGCCTGCTGCCTATGAGATCGGCAGACTTAACATAGGTATAAGAGACCGACTCTTGTCGCTCCTTTAGATAGAAAATTAAGCGCTTATTTGGTTGATTTATTTGGGAGTTTGTTTAATTGCATTTGATTTATGGGCAGCGCTGGTGCTGGTTGGGTGAAAAAGGTGGAGGTGGAAGGGGGAGAACACAGGACAAAGGGGTGGGCCGGGAACAGCTGCAGTTACAGTTGAGAGCCCCAAAGCGGCTGAAACAAGATGGGGATAGCGCATTCTGAAGATGTTTTTACGTTCTGCGAAATTCAATCTGGAAAATCTTGCTGTGGTATTGACAGACGAAGATAACTTGCTCTCGAAAACGAGAACCGATTGTCTTGAAAGGGAGTACAGTAGCTTATCCCATGAGTTGTCATAAGCCTTCGTTCTGTACCCCGCCCGAACATTGTGCCTCTGACAGCTAGCGCCTACTATAGGGGGGTTTCAGGCAGCGTGACCGTTATAGCCTTATTACTAGTCTACTTGCTCCTTGGGCGAAAAGAGTAAAATTATCGTCACTGCTGAGAGCTCTGATTGGACTGAACCCCCTGCCGTGACCGTCGTGAAGGTATGGGATAATTAGGTTTTACTAAACCTCAACACCAAACTCTATCCTGCCGGCTATCCGTCCCAGCACTATATTACTAAGACATCGCACGGCATTGGCTTTTCCGCCTCAAGGGAGTCTTGCCATTTTGAGCCGGCGAAAAGGAGCTCGTTGCAGAGTTTAATTAGAAAGTTCTTCTCTCGGCACGGCATGCCGCCTCGAAAGGGAGGGAGCGCGGACAGGGTCCTCTCTGACGCCACGGTCTTCACGCGTTTACGTGTAAGACCGCAGCGACAGGTGACCCGTTGCGGCCAAACCATAAACGCTCTGTCCCTCTTGACTGCGTGAGGTTACCAATAAAATTTACTACATAGTAGTTGCATGAGGCCACCGACAAGGGTGCTGGAAGAGATCGTTTGTTTCGATAAGAGGTACTGCTATAGATATGCCACCTCGGCCATTGTAACGAACGATAGTGCATGGTTTCTGCTATCCCGATAACTGGCCTCAAAAAAGCATAGTATTTGGTTGAACAACCGAACCCCAAGTTACTAGATATGCCCCAACCGTGACACTCCAGAAGACAAATGTGTAAATGTGTAAAAGTGTGTAAAATCGGAGCGCTTTTCCGCTAGTATGGGTTGCCATCTGTCGAGAATGCGGGCAGACGTTAGGTGTAAAAAAAAAAAAAAAAACCATATGATTGCCATATTTCACGTCATTACTAAGGTGGGCATGTCCCTCGGCCGAAAATGCGGAGGAAGTTGGGAAGATCGTTGCCGGATTCGAGAAAGTCAATTTAACGTCATTACTAAGGTGGGCTTGCTCCTCGGCCGAAAATGCGGATGGAAGTTGGGAAGATCGTTGCTAGATTCAAGAAAGTCAACACCTCAATCCTCGGGAGAAGAAAGAAAGGGGGGAAAAAAGAGGTATGTTGATTATCACGGAGAAGAGTAAGAAATGATGAGTAATGCATACAGATTGCTAGTACGAGCTTAATCTTGCTGAAATAAGCCGCTGAAATAATAGACTTATATAAATCGTAGTCGAGGAGCATGAAGTCACAGGCTAATCACACTCAACACTGCAAAAATCAAGATCATCACGCTCGCCATACTACTGACTCACTCACCATGCGTGCTGCTCTCGTCTCGCTCATGCCTTTGGCCAAGGCCGTCTCGGCCTGTGGCCTTGCCCTTCCCCCTTCAGTTCAGCTCATGGCCCGTGGCGAACTTGGAACACTGGACAGGCGTAAGTCTTCGTCGATGGTATTCTGTTAGACCCTGATCTAAAAACTGACCCAAATCTGTAGGTGCCGCGAACGATGGTTCCTTGAAACCGGTTAACCCCAATAGCGAAGTCCATTGGACAGTTGACCAGAACACCCGTCAGATGCAGGTCTCAGATGATGCCTTCATTGCTCGAGACTTTGCCCGCTTCAACCATCATCCCAATTCTACCATGTACTATACCGGCGGCGTTGTGATGAATCTAACTCAACACATCGAAGATCTTCGTCTGACCTTCTCTACGTACTCTCACGCGGCTCCCCACAACCACAACTACCAGGTCATCTTTGGCGAAGGTGACTGGACTGTGGCACTGGCCCATGCTGGTGGTCCTAACGATGGTCCTCTTCCCGATCTTTCTGGCAATTTCTTGCCACCAACCATGCGGACTGTGAGCTTTGATCTCATGACGATTGCCCGCTGGGATGGAGGGTGGATGATGGAGGAGTATTTGTGGTCAGATGTTCCTCGTATGTACCGCGAGCTCGGGGTTCTACCTATGCCACCGGCCGACAATCTCCCGGATATTGAGCTCAACTCCTATACTTTTCCGCTTTCTACCCAGCCAGGGGTCAATAATGCCGAACCCAACAAGGCCAAGATGACTGAGTCGGATGATGCGCTCAACGCGGGCAAGTTTGATGCCAAGTCTCTTCATCTGTCCAAGGACGTCAAGGTTTATGGACTCACCGATCAGCCCCTTGACCTGAACGGCTTCCTCGCAGAGCTGAAGGATCTTAAGAAGGCTTTCTCGGACCTACACCTGGAGAACAAGCCCTACAGACAGATTATCGCGCAGGGCGACTGGACTGCTACCGTCGCCATGCTAAGCGGCACCTTCAAGGGACCCCTAAAGCTGCCCCCGTACTTGGGTTCGTCGCCTGCCAAGCCGAATGGCAAGAAGTTCAATCTGCTCCACTACACTATCTGCCGATGGCAGAACGGACAGATTGTGGAAATGCGCATCAACGCTGATATTTTTGGCATTCTCGGCGCTCTTGGAATTCCGCTTTAGGGCACTTCCTGAAGCGAATCAGGAGAGCACTGCGTAGGTTTGACTGCTAACAGTTCTTGACCTACGAGGCCTGCCTTGTATAGATGGAGTCGGAATTGGAATATCGGCGTCTGTCACAACCTCTTGGAATACATCCTGCTTACCTTCGAAACCCCTCTTTTTTTTCTTCTTCTTTTTTTTGCTGTAGTATCTTTGATAACTTAACGTGGTTGAGTAGATTTGCGTCATCAGGACGGAGTAGCTAAATAGAAGTTGTTTCCTCCCTGAATCTGAATAGCACATCAAGACCTCCATTCATTCTGCAGTAATGCCCAGTAAGTCGCGTCTATACCTTGGAGCGCCCATGCATCTACTCCAGCCGTAACATCGGGTACAATAAAATTGCTCTGCACGCTTTCAGGCTCAAATTGAATTGGCGCGAATGATTCTGTGGGGTTGCCTGCTGGTACATTGCTTGTTGTTTGTGAAAGGGTTGTTGAAATAGGCGTAGTGTCGGTGCTCCAACTCTTAGGTACCCGTACACTTTCATGGATTTCGTGGACTTCTTTAAATGTGGCAGAATGATCGAGCGGTGCTTTGATCTTAATTGTACCAAAGTGAGGTATCTGCAGCTCAACGGTCGGAGGCATGATCTTGGGTGAGATAGGAGATGCCGGCTGAGCAATATCTAGAACAGGCAACAGTCGATCGATAATAGCCGAAGACTCCTTGAACAAGCCATCACTGTTCAAGTATGCAAGGCTTTCCATTCTGCCTTTAACTGCACATACGAGCTCGAGATCCGCACCACGATGTATGCTCATGTCATCTGTAGCAGGCTCAAAAGGGGGGTGCTGTGCGTGAGCTACTAGCAATGTGATTGCTGCTATGAGCGCCGCGTAATCAACATGGCGGCACGCAAAGGCCGAGTCATTAATCTGTCGGAAGGCATTGAACCGTTTCAACACCTCACGACTTGAGCTAGTGCATGCCGTTTCGCTGCTTTGGTGATCGTGCAGAAGCGAGGAGCGCCTCAGCATGTATGGAATATGTAGAAGAATTAGGAGCAAATGGTGGTTCATCTGCAGGATCATCTGACCAACCGCCTCAGATGCAGACCTCAGCTCGCAGAGAGGGTCAACGGTAGGAAGTTCCCACCATTCTTCTCCCATGATACCTGCGCCTGCCTCGAGGTCATGGCCGATTATGAGCGTCAAGTGGTATGCCTGAGCCTCACTAGAGTGGTTGCGCTCGATAATCTTTGCTGAGACCACTGTATGGAGTTTCTCTAGCTTCTCCCACACGGTATCTCTCGCCGTTTGTGACTGCGCAGCAAAGGAATTATCCTGGCTGCCTGCTGGAAGTCCAAGCAGCAGAGAGAGGTAGCGATCACATGCGACGGATCGGTACCACAACATGGTCGGTGACGGTGGGTATCGGCTTGGTAGAAACATGTTCTGAGGGATGCTCTTGCCAGTATCAAGGCCCATAAGTTGTCCGAGACTCAGTGCCCTCCGAAAGACTAGCCAAGCCTTTCTGAGGTTTCCTGCGTTCTGTTGCCAGTAGCCCAGGAGCAGGAGACACTCGAACCCTTCCAAGCTGGACAAAAGACAATCGGTCGATGTCAAAAGGCTATCCACGGTGTTGACAACCTTTTCCATGGTTCTCGAGATTGAATCAGGGATCGAGAGTAACGAACAATCGAATTTGGGGGAAAGCTGTTGCATGCAAATAACCAACTGCAAAAGACGTTTGACCAGGAGACTAGGTCTATTTGACGCTGATGGTATAGCTCCAATAGCTTCTGGAGGCTCTGATTTTCCCTCTGCAACGCTAGCATGGCAATGGAACAGTGTCGTGACCAAGGTTGGGCCAGCACTAGATCCAAGGATAGCATCAACATCCCTTTGTGATGGATAGAGCGCATGGAGTCTCTCGATAAGAAGAGCGTCTCCGGGAAGACCCAAGCCCGAGTAAGCTTCATGGGCTTGGTTGTGAGTGAAGGATAAGGGTTTACTGCTACCATCTTCCGTATGCGATAGCCCGTATCTGGCTGTGGAATCCGAAGAGTTCCTCGACGCGCTGATGACTCCTTGTTTTACTCCATTCGCCGCAACTGAAGACAAGCTGGTTAAGCTGTTTGTGGAGAGGCCAGTAAGTAGATTGGACGATGGGTCAAGAGCTACACGCTCTGCAAGCTTCCCCATCAACTCCTCAAGCCTGCTCAGACGCTGCGCGAGGTGTCGCATGGACAGCTGTGATGCCTCTGAATCGTCGGCGAAGTCCTGGCCGCGACATATTGTGCCTCGATTTTTGCATGGTGCACACGCAAGATCGTCTTGGGCCGTGAACTGACATCGTATCTTGCGGCGCCGACCTTTTGCAAGTTAAACAATGAGCTTCAACCTCGCGAACGCTGAACCTACATTCCCAGCAGCTATGTGTGCCTTTGCGAATCTTCCTAAGTTGGAATCTGTTTTGCGGTTTTTCTGGTTTGTTCATTGTCATTGCCACGAAGGTAGCGGTTAGGCAGGGATGGGAATGTGCGCGGGTTGAATCTGGAATCCTAACTGCCAATTAATAAAGTCTGCCCTTCATTATTGATCAGTATAGGTTCATTTGAGTTCCCAGCTAGGTGTGGTCAACAGGTTTGGGTGGCGCCCTGAATTCGGCGGCTCGGCGCTTCGCTAATATCGATTGGGCAAGGTCTACATGGGGAAATGACCGTCTCGGACGAGAGGAGACGAGACAGGTGTTATGAAGATGCAATCTTGAACCAGTGGGGTACGAGGGGACCCACAAGCTCACCAGCACTCGAAGGGATAGGCCCATTTCGGGGCGGTTTAAACCTTGTTTCTAGTTTGGTACAAAGGGGCTATACACGAACTACGCGGTACATTGCGAGTTGGCATTGATGGTGTGGTAAAAACGATAGAATTGAAACCTCGCGCATTGTCAGACCAGGCGGGAATCCGAAATCGAATACCCCCGCAGCTGCCTCGTTGTCATCACTTTGACAAAGCAATTACCTGTCAACAGACATATTGTGAATCTCTCCCTGTGGTCACGATGGCTTCACTAGGTCTCACAACTGCGGAGCTCCCGGGGCCCCTGGTTGATTATCCTGCTAGGCAAGGGTCCTGATCCTTCGTGCCGAGAGTCGACGAGGGGCGTGGGGCTTTTAGTCGTTCATTACGTTATGATGAGAATGTGGCTTAAATTACGGACTTTTGAGGCAATAGAAATATGCAGCAAGGGTCTCAAACTCCGATCGGGTGCTAGGATCAAGCCTCTAAACTCCGGCTCTAAGATGCATTTGATGGTAATAATAAATCCAATTTTGGGCGGCTAATGCAACATCAAAGGAGAGGGTGTGAGAGGGTTTCAATTGGACTTTGAGTATTTTTGTTCTTGATATTGTAATGTGTCTGGCATGAGGGAGAATCGTCAATTGCATCAGAGCTGAGGTTCAAAAGGTTGTATCAAAGTAAAAAGGTAGCAACGTTTGGCGGCACTGGCAATGTTGACTCGAAGGGAGAGGTTCAAGGCAATGATCGCGAGGTCCGCCATGTCCAAAACTGTCAACCGTCTCCGTCCGTAGGCTGAGTGAGAGAGACATCAAGACAAGGCCCCTTTGTACTGCATATCAATGACAGGGATGTTGGTGCACGGCATATTGGCATGTGGGGAGGATTCCATCACATACAACGTATAAACTCACACCCCCCTACAACACCCTTTCTTGGGATATGGCTTCGCTGGTCGCCAGGCCCCGGCCGGCCTCAAAGATTGATGACCACGACCGCCAAACCCGACACAGCCTCATCCAACCTAAAGGCGACGGCACTTTTGCACCTTCGAATGAGCTCGGTTTCCAGTTCCGGGGAAGCGAGGTCAGAGATCAGATAAACGTCAACAAAATGGCCCGAAAAACCTTGGCTGTCCTGGTTTCAAAGACCCTTTCTAACAAAGACAAAAACCAGAGCCTTCTTTAGGTTATCATATCTTATTTAGGTAGCGTGGCCCTCAAGGTCCCAAACGGCGGGGAATCAGGACCAATAGCAAGACCCCCCTTCCTGGGTACCCTTTTTTGCCACTCCTCCCCCTACCCCCTTTTATTTTATTTTATTTTATTTTATTTTATTTTATTTTATTTTATTTTATTTGGGGGGGTTGTACTTTCATGGTACGGTTACTCAGCCCACCTCGGTTTATTTACAAATTGAAGGACGACAATGTAAACTGCATCCCGTTCTGGTAGATAACTGAGCGAGTCAGTGATGATACGAGTCTTCTACCGAGCATTTCCTCAGCTAGCAATTGCCCTGTGCCTCGATCTGCAAGCAGAAGAGAGAAGCCTCCGCATCTTAGTCGTTGCCGATGTAAAATACCACATTAGATACGGACCAGAATGACGAGTCAAATTTCTCTCTCTGATCCAGAATTTCAAGAAATCTGCATGAGTACATATTGACACATGCATTTCCTTGGCGGCCTTGCCAGGTCGGTTTATCTAATGGATCGGCTCAGTGTCCGTATCGGGTCCGTGAACAAACTCACACCTATCGTCCCAGCTTCATGCAGCACCAATTCTGTTGTTCTCGAAACAGCCAAGGGAGCAATATCTAAGCGCACGTCTGTTGCAACAACGCTAGATCGGGTCACAGCCTGCGGCTGACCGCTCGCAAAACAATAGCACCCAAGATGTTCTAGATGGGTTAGAAGGACAACGCATTCGATGCAGCAGCATTAGAATGAGACACTCAGCTACAACCATGCTCAGGGAATCATGATTAAACTTAAAACCTCAAATTGGGCACTAGTAAACTTGCCTCATCTGGATGCAACCAATGCCAAAGTACGTACCGGTAGGATATCATTTCCGCAACGGCACACCGGCACTACATCATGGGGCCCATGTCAGGCGAGGAAGCTACAGTTCAAGAAGTGGCTTGAGCACACAGGGAAGGATAAAAACTATCTATCAATAGATATATAACGCTCTGAGATAACCTAACCCCCTTGTTGCTTGCCGCAGCGACTAGACACGAAGCGGTGGTCAGACTCCTCCTTGGTGAAGATGGTGTCAATCCAGATCGCCATGGAGTCACTATCAAAAACTTTTTACGATCAAACACTGGTGTCTATTCGCAGTTGGCACTAGCAAGACTCGTGAGGAACAGTTATCCATGATTCGGACCATGTCGACCGCAAAGAGTGATGAGAACATCCGAAACATGCGACAACTCTGCCACCCTAGTATTGTCCAGAATGTTGAGATCTATTCTTCTGATGATAGCCACTTTATTGTACTTAAGTCATTCACACTTCAACACACCTCATCTTCCCAATATTACCCCGAAATCTTAGCTCTTTAGTCAGTATGCAGTTATCCACGACCATTGCTGTCCTTTCTATGGTCGTGGACAACTGTATACTGACTGAAGAGCTAAGATTTCGGGGTAATATTGGGAAGATGAGGTGTATTGAAGTGTGAATGACTTAAGTTCCGATGCTTGATTGTGTACGATTTATTGCCGGCGGAGGGGGGCACCCTTATATAGACATTCCAAGCGGCTAGGCGGATAGGAGATTACATACGAGCAATCATACTGACATACTGTAAACATCATCATCGCAGTTAGTCAGTCACCGCTACATTATCAAGGAGGCCGAGTCCATTGCAACATACCGGCTTCTGGTTGTTGTTGTACTGGTTGTTTGGGTTTCGGGTATCGAGGGAAGGAGCGGTGGCTGTGGCCATAGCGGGGGGGTCCCAACAAAATAGGATTTGCATCTGGCCGGCTGTGAACCATGTTGCGCCTCAGTCGAGAAGTTGGCATCTCCCGGAGATACATCAACCTAGCAGCTTCCTCATTCAGGATCGACGCCAAGCTCTTATTCATCCAACGACGCCGTGATACTATCGAAACCTGCTAGTGTTGAAAGCCAGATGCCACGGGCCACGGAGCTTTACCTGGAAGTACCCAGCCAATTGTACACTATATCAGAGGCATCGTAGCAACACTCCCGTTCATAATTTGTTCATCATATAAGTTATCATCGAAGTATCCCATATGAGAGATCAGGGCGTTTGAGGTAGCCAGCCGGAGAACTCCCAACAAAACTGGCGGCTCAAAAGCAATTAAGTCCTGCTGGTTTTCGGTGACACACCGTTACCACCATCCTGAGCCTCAGGCTCGCCAACGGAAAGGTCCGCGCGCTCAACATTACTTGATCGCCATGAGCCCCCGGACTCTATTCGACCAAACAATATTGTGTGTCCATATCAGGCTGCCAATCCTTGTCACGATAAAAGGTTAAAAGCCAGTTTAATAGAAGGCCCTGACCAAAGTCTTCTTCAGTCACATGCCAGCACCAAAATTGCGCTACTACTGGGGTCGGGACGTATTTGATGCTAGCGGGTCGAAAACGGCATGTGGGAGGCTATTCTGCAAGGTGGGCGCATCTGTCTTCCAGGGCACCTTGAATGGCTTCACTGGACCGTAATGAAATGTCGCAGAGTTCTCCTCCCAGGTACTACTTTGCTTCGGATTGTCTTCCCTTGGATTGTCGATACCTAGTCCTACTCACTTTCAGCCCCCGTCTCTCATCATGACGTTAGAACGCCACCCCTGACCATGGTTGCTGCCAAGCTAACCGTCGTCTTGGACCCGGGTACCTGGCACATGCCAGACTGCTTAAACCTCCTCCGCCACACACCCCACGTCCGCCGTTGGTCCACCGCGGCCGTCACCTATCCTACCGTTGAGCGGGAGCCGCCACCAAACGACCTCGCCGGCCGCGCTCCAGCGCCTACAGTACTATTCTCTAATGACCTCTAGGAGGGTTCATTTTTACGGTCCACATCTTCCCCACAAAACAAGGGGTAGAGGCCGTTTTTTTAGACAGGGGTAGAGTTCATTTTCTTGACCGCACCCAAGACTTCCCAATAAGAGCGCATAGAGAATGCTTCACCCTCTCACGGTTTATCTAGGAACACAGTTAAGAGCCGCCATTGAAGCACCTGTGGGGAAAGCGGGACGCGCAGGATATACAGTGGCGTTGGAATGAACCGACACGACGTCTTGCGGGAAGACGCCCTGCTCCGCGCCTCATTTGGTATGGCCCGGTTGTTCGGCCAAAAGAATAATACAGAACTCCGTAGCATGGCCTGTGTGCACGGAACCTTCCATATGCAGGATTTGATCAGCAGGCTGTCACTCATACGGCTTTGCAACGGCACTTTCCGAAGCAAGCAGCTACCACGGAAATTAGCTGAACATCGAGGATTGGTTCAGCGTCTTGGCTCGAGTGTTAATAACTCGTTCCCAACCACCGGGCTGCCTAGGACCAAGATCCGCCCGGACTTGAGCTTTGCCAATAGAGGCAGTTAATACCATCACACAGTGTCTGCTCCATCCAGTCACTCACTACACTCTTGACCTCTTGGTCCTGTTCTGATGGTCAGAAGAAGTAGATTTGCGAGAGCCGAGCGTGCGTTTTAACAGCTTGCGTGGTGAGGGGAGAGGGAACTGCCGAAGGGTCCTGGGGGTGAGTGCCGAAGAGGCTTCGCATGTTACAGCGCGGCTATGTTACGGCTTCGACTTCCGCTGAGATGAGGGCCGCAGCCAGAGACGCTTTCGTGCATTTCAAAAGGATTGGCGCGACACAGTGCATCCATATTTTGGGAGACAAGCAACGGTTGATGGTGAGAATGAGCACGGGAGTTTGTTTCGTTGAGCCGTTTGCTCCTATCAATTTCCGCTACCAGCAGCGGTCTTCCATGTCCGTTGATGTGGGACGCACCAAGCCACGGACGCTTTAGGGCGCTGGGGCGATAATGCTTGCTAACCGGTGGGCGACTATCGTGAAAGGGCACAGCGGGACAGGTGTGATTAATGAGCAAAGGACGGGCCGCTCGGCCCTGAACTAGAGACCAAAATTAGGACTTTACGAGCAGGGGTTGCCGAACTTGGCAACCCTGTATCTCTTTGCCCGCCCTTTTGATGCAATCGACTTGCCACCTCTGCATATCAGAGAGACAGATTGTCACTGCATGGACGAGGGGGGAAAAAGGAAACTTGTGTTAGTGAAGATACGCCGATCATCCCTGTTCTAGCACCCTGAATGCTTTTATGCAATATACCACCTGATTTTATGCAATATGGTTGGATATCTGAGCCCAATTATCATATAAATTGCACTCAAGGGCGGGCAAAGAGATGGGATGTTTGACGTTTCACTTCAAAAATCAAGCTTATTAATAGCAGCACTATACAGGACCCCCTCCGCATTTGCGTGACGGCATTGGGAAAACCCTGTGGGAAAACCAGTGCCGAGGGAGACAGATTCTGGAAACCAGGCCCACATGTCCATCCACCAATTCGCTACGATCTGCGATGTTGAGTGGCAGATAACTAAGGAAAGAATAGAAGAATTCATTGCCCAATGAAGGAGTGATAGCCCCAAGTCCACTTCAAGGCCAGCTAAACTTGAACTGGGACGCAAGCCTGTAGGTTCTATAAATGTATTCTGTTAGCGCATACATTCAAGAGCGTGTCTGATTGCTCTGCCACTCACAATAGATCCTGGCGCAGCGTTCTGTTGACAGCAAGCCGCATTTCCTCCTATTTGGAGGCAGTTACCATTAAGAACAGGAATGCCTAGAACTGTTTGTTACGTTAGTGAGCGTTCGAAGTTGCGACATTTGTAGTCGAAACGGTCGCCTTACACGTCTGGCACTTGCTGTTTGGCCCGACCTTCCTGCAACACACCAACGTCTGATCGCTGGAGCATGGGTTGGCAGATACTGCCATCGCAGTTGCCGCGAGAATAGTGAGGATATTCTTGTTGAAGAGCATCTTGGAATGTGAAGACTGGGAAGACTTTTAGAGCAGGGTGAAAACTATGGCTTTGTGGTGATGGGATTTCTGAGTGTGGATGATACTTCTGAGAGAGGGAAAAAGAGAGTATGAAGAAAGGGGAGGCGGCCCTCTTTATAGACGTTTGGCATCTAGTGATGTGATTGAGTTCTGGGAAGTTCTGCATGATTTTAACATTGTATCTGGATGACGGAATACCGCTTTGAATCAGCTGCCACAGCGGCAAGTTTCCTTGACTCTCGCAGATATTGCGCTTTGACTAGAAAGCAGAAGAAATACGTATGGGAGCTCTCCGTCTGCAACCTTGACTGCTCAGCATGTGAATGCGCACAAGCCGTCGATGGAGGAGCTCGGAAGTTGCCAACTTTCATGCAGGTTTGCTCTAGATTACCTCGTACTAAAACTTAGTAGGAACCAGCATGCTGGTGGCTGGTCCGGAGCCGTAACTCAAACGCGGAGACTGGAGTGGGAATGCCTCTCCGTAGGGTAGCCGGCAAATCTCCTTACGCAGAAGGAGGCCGGTCGACTAAGCTCATCCCTGCGGCATCCATGTTGAGGGCATAGAATTCCGGCGCCACAGTGGTTTGTTGAGCAAGTCCCGCTTCTCTCGCGTTTCACAACACAGACTTGGACAGCGTCGAAAATTACCCGCTCAAGCACTTCTACATTGTAAGTCACTCGCGTAAGAAAGGCGGCCCCGAGGGCATTGGCCCAGAGGACCTGATCGAGGCGGCCATCCAGGACGGGCTCTCCGACGATAAATCAGAAATCGACAACACGTCTGTCTACAGAGAGCTCGCCCGCACCACCAAGCCACAGTATACCAAGATAATGAGAGCGTAGTTTGCGTAAGTAGACCGTGCGCTTTGGCCTCAGGCTTCGCAGCAACTTTGTGGTCTTTCTCGTCCGAGATAGTGAATTCACCCTCGAGAATAATCTTCATCTCATCAACCTTGTAAGTGTGCACCAACGGCTCGCCGGTTGAACGTGGTATTTTCCCACTTGGTCGCAGCTGTTTTTATATTTCCTGTACAAATGGCCTCATGTATCGCAAGTTCGGCTGGATACTCTGTATGTTTCGGCGTCGTTGATTCTAAATCTGAAAACAGAATTAAAATTGGTGCGCTGTATCACGAGAAAGAGCGGAGTGTTCAACGCACAATGTTGTGATTATGGGAAAATCGGGTTATAGGGGGTGGCGGGTTATGGGTGTTCCCACGTTACACTACATCTACGTGCACCGGACACTCAAATTGATGGCGGCCAATACATGGGCACCTGGATGCTCAAATAAAGCTGGGCACCCGGGCCTGGATATGCAATTTCATTGGCTCTAGTATCCCCTCGAGCCCTCTGACCCTTCTTGTACTGAGTTTCATCTCTTGTGGGCCGGGTTCACGTCTCCTGAATCCATTGAACTTTACTGTGCTTGCGTATGTCAGGAATCAAAGCGTAAAAGCGTAAAAGCGTAAAAGCGTCAAAGCCATTGGCCACCGCACGACTGACACTGTCTTGAGGAGACCTGAAAAGAGAGAGCTGCAACTACCGCCCAGCGCGCTCAATGCCGCGGAACAATATCTCATCTGGCGTATCAAGGGAAGGGCGTAGCAGCGCTAGTGTCAGCAGGAAGCGGTCATCTAGCCAAACTGACGCCCCTCTTCCTTCTAGCAACGATCCTGTTCCGTGTCTCCAATGGAGGCCGTCAGNAAAAGCGTAAAAGCGTCAAAGCCATTGGCCACCGCACGACTGACACTGTCTTGAGGAGACCTGAAAAGAGAGAGCTGCAACTACCGCCCAGCGCGCTCAATGCCGCGGAACAATATCTCATCTGGCGTATCAAGGGAAGGGCGTAGCAGCGCTAGTGTCAGCAGGAAGCGGTCATCTAGCCAAACTGACGCCCCTCTTCCTTCTAGCAACGATCCTGTTCCGTGTCTCCAATGGAGGCCGTCAGTACATTGCTAAATCGGGTACATCGGCGTGTCATCCTCCAAGACTATGGGATGCCCATCTACAAAGCGAGCTCCCGATCGGCTCTACTTGCTGCGTTGAGCGCTGCATCGAGGGGCAGGAGTCTTTGCACAAGGCAGGCTTCCTTCATAAAGACATCTCGGTCAATAATCTCATGATTAATGAGGATGATGATAACCCCTCCTGGCCATCGTTCTTGATTGACCTTGACATGGCTATTAAAGAGTCAGGAGAGGCTGCATCACGAGCAAAGGGGAAAACCGGAGCAAGGGCTTTCATGGCAATCGGGGCGAGCAGCATTCCTCCATGCACGATCTCGAGTCATTCTTCTGGGTCCTATTCTGGATATGCATCCACTATGACGGACCAGACAAGAGCAGGGCTATTCCGCGGTTTGAAAAGTGGAATTATGTTGAAGATCCAGCAAAGCTGGCCGGGATGAAACTAGGCGTTGTGGCAGAGAAGGCGATCTTCATGAAGACGATCTCCGATAATTTCACGCCGTACTACGAGCCACTTATCCCACTATTGAGTGGGCTACGAAAAGTTGTTTTCCCTCAAGACAAGCCGTGGGAACGAGAAGATGAGAAGCTGTACCTAAGAAAGAGAGATTCTCCGGAAGGATTAGGAGGCTTGGGGTACTGGCTGACGGTCGGCGAGATGGCGCTGGCAATTGTATTTAGGAACGGGCCGTATCTTGTGTTCAAGACGGCACAAGGATCCAGCTTTTTCACTCCTCTTTAATCGTCTATCTGGAAGTTCAGCTCATTTCTGGATCGATGGCTGGCCGGAAGTTCAGGTTGCCGACGAGGATAGCTTTGATAATGACGGAAACTTGACTGATACTTCTACCGGGTGGAGAGGGCCTGTATTTATTTACCTCTTAAAGGTCTTTATTTTTAATAGCTAATAAAGTAATTTAATATATAATTATTTTAATTTTTTTCTTAAGAGATCTTAGGGCTTTAAGGATTAACTCTAAGGAATTATTTTAATACCTTTTAATTTATCTTTTAAGGTATTTAGACTAAGATTTAGCCTTAAATATAATCCTTAAGGTCCTTAAAACCTAAAAGGTTAAGAGCTTAGTTTCTTTTTTAATAAATATTAAAATCTATAGTTATATATTAAGCTTTAAAATTATAATTTTTAGATTAAAAGAAATAAAACTAATTTTTTAAAAGCCCTTTTAATATTTCTTTTTATTATAATAGCCTTATATATAATATAAAAGGTTAAAAAGAACTTAGTTTTTAAAATATAAATTATAAAATATTTAATTAAATATTTTTTAATTATAAGCTTACTTTAATATATTAAAATACTTAATATTAAGGGATTATATAAATAAAAAAAAATAAAATAATATATAAAGCTAAATAATTTTTTTTTTAATATCTCTTAAATTTAATAAATTAATAATTTTTATAGCTATTAAGAGTTAAAAAGTAATAATAATTACTTAATTATTTAGCTATATATTAATTAAAATATTTAAGTTATTTAAGATTAATCTTATTATTAGTTTAATTATTTTAAGTTATTATTAAAAAGTAATTTAACCTCATAGTATACCTAAGGATAGATTAAGGTAACTTAATTAGAGAAATATAGTTTTATATATAATTAAGCTATTATGCCTAATGCCTTTTTATATAAGAGTTAATATTAAATAAGCTCTATAGATACTTCCGCGCTTAATACTCTACCTTAATAAACCTTCTTTTATTATAATAATAAAAGTAGCCTACTCTCTATCTAAAATTAGTATAAATAATACTAACTAAGCATACTAGTCATAAGGTATGTTTTCCTACTTAATAATATTAGCGCATTAGCGCTATAATACCGCAACGCGATATAGTGCTCCTATGATTTATTAACCCTATTAGGGTTAAGTCTTTAAAAGGTATTATAATGCCTTAAAGAAATTAGTCTATTAAGGTTACTAGACCTAAAGAGGCTCTTAGTAGTCTCTAGGCCCTTATTAGACCTCTAGAGGGTTAATTTAATTATCTTTAGCTATCTCTTACTTATTAGTAAATAAGTATTTAATAGTAATACTAAGAGGTATTTTATTAAGGCTTAGAGAAAAAGGCTTAAGCGCCTAGTAATATAAATTACTTATAATAGATTATAGGCCTAGGATAAAGTATTCCTTAGTTAGTTATAGTAAAAAGAGATATAATTATAAGAATTTCTTTATTGCTTAGAGTAGGTCTAGATAGTAAGCTAATAAGTAAGAAAGAGGACTTATAAGCTTCTTAATAGATAAGCTATAGGATAAGGATAGAATAGAGTTAAGGTTTAATAAAAAGTTTATTAATATAATTTTAAATAAAGTTTTAAGATATAAAGATAATAAATATAATATATAATAAGTAACCTAGTTAAATTACTAGGATTTTAAGTTATTATAATAGCTTAATTACCTAGGAGGTTATTATTTTAATATTAATTAATATGGTAATATTAGCTTATATTAATAATAAATAATTAGATTACTTAGCTTTTTATATTAATTACTTATATAATTATAATTTATTCTTAGTTTCTAGGTTATATTAATTTTTTCTTTAAATGCCTTTTTAAACTTATAATAATTATTTAATTTATAATTATACCTATAAAAAAACTAGTCTTATTAAAGTTATATAAATTATTTAATTAAATATTATATTTTATAATTATATTTCTTATAAGCTAAAACTAATTATAAATAATTATTAAGTCTTTATATTTAGTTCTTTAGTAATTATATTTTTAAAAAAAGTATATCTTAAGCTTTAAGTATTACTTAATAAAATTTAAAGCTTTATATATATTAATTAATAATATATTATAATTAATAAGTAATTAATTAGCTATATCTTTAATATTATATAGCTAAGAGGGAAATCCTTATAAATCTAAGTTAAGAATAAAATAAATAAAAATTTATTTCTTTAGATTAAATAGCTTATATAATTTTATAATAATATTATACTTAGAAAAAATACCTTTCTGCTAGTAACCTAAGGTCTTCTAAGAGACTATATATATTATTATAGTATATTAGAGACTTAATTTTTTATTATTTTAAAGGGCCTAAAGAGCTAAAAATGTTCTAGGCTTATTAGTACTTTATAATATACTAGGTAATTAAGAATTAATTAATTAAATAGAGATAATATAACTTAAGGAATTTTTAAGATACTTACTTATCTAAGATACTTACTTATTAAGTATATTATTTATAATATATTACTTAATATAATTTATCTTAGCTTTTAATAAAGTTTAATATATTATATAAAGACTTAAAAATTATATTATTATATAATTTAAACCTATTATAAAAAAATACCTTATAGTCTTAGCTAGATATTATTTATTATATATTTATTACTTATGTATAAATTATAAAATATTTAAGGCTATATTTTAATAAGCTTTTAATATAGTAAATAAAAAGAAATAAACTAAAAAAGAAATTAAAAACCTTTAATAGATTTAATTTACCTTAGAATATAAATAAAATACTATTAATTTACCTTAAAGCTTAATAAAAATTAAAAGTCTTTAATATTTCTTTTTTTTAATAAATTATAAAAAAATATAAATTAAATTTCATAAAAGAAATAATTTAATAACTTAATTAATTATATTAATAAAGCTATTAAGATTAATAATTAATAATTTTCTTAAAAAAAAACTTTAAAACCTTAAGTTAAATAATAATAAAGCTAATAATTTTTATTTTAATATTAATTAAAATAAAAAAACTAAAATAATACCTTATATAATATAAACCCTAGACCTATAAAACTTAAAATAATTTAATAAGGGCCTGTAAAAGACTGAAAAATATAGGAAATATAGTCTTTAAAGACTATAGGGTAGGTAATAGAGATAGGAGGTAAATAGGCAGTNAGGAAATATAGTCTTTAAAGACTATAGGGTAGGTAATAGAGATAGGAGGTAAATAGGCAGTGGAATCAGTCCTTATATAAAGCTGATTAGCTAGGTAAGGAATTATAGAGTAATAAAAGTGGGAAAATAAATAGATAAGGTTAAAATAGAGAAGACTAGCTTCTGATTGGTGTTCTTATTATCCGAATTGGTTGAAGATCTTAGAGGCTATTTCTAAGAGAGGGTTTCTAGCTTATATAGCAAATTGCTCGGAATCTATTAGCCCGATTCGGATAAAAGTTATACCGTCGGATAGCCCAGATTTCAGGCTTTAAAACCGTATTAGTTTTACTAATAATGAATAACTAGAAGCCGAGTTATAGCATAATAGAAACTAAAACCTATAAGGTTTTAAACTAGGATATTTAAAACCGGATAGGAAATACCCTATAGAAAGAGACGGGTTTAATAGTGTTATCGGGCTTATAATAAAGCCCTAAGTCCGAGATCACGTGACCTTCCTAAAAGGGAAATAAGCCTAAAAGGGGCAGTATTGACACTCCCTTATATCTTGCTTATCTAAGGAGATATTGCTTAGATAAGCATTTCACAGGGAGGCGCATAGGCTAAAGTATAGGGTAGTAAAATCCTAGGCTTATATCTTATAAGCTTATTTTTCTAGAATTTTATTTTATACAAGACCTTTATCTTATAAGGACTTTTACAGGGCCTAAAGATATTAAATATTATAATTATTTTAAAAAGGGTTATAAAGCTAATAAGTATAAGAAAACATAATTAAATATTTTAAAAAGGTATTATAAGTCCTATAACTAATAATTGCTCTTAGAAAATAAAATATAAATAAATTTTACTTATGAATAAAATAAATCCTAAATAATTATTTATATTACTAAGATATTTAAAATAAGATAAAAAAGATATACTAAGACTAATACCTAGTTAAAAGAAATTATTATATTATATTAATAAGTATACCTTACTAAGAAATAAGCTAAGTATACTATTAATATAAAAAAGAGCTATAGGCATTAACTTTATAAGGTAATTAAACCCCTAAAAGCTAACTAATTATATATTATTAAGATAAAAACTTAGAAATTACTTTTAAAACCTAGCTAAGATAATAAAAAATTAACTTAATATATATAATAAATTATTACTATACTTTAATATATAAAACCTAACTTAAAAGTACTTAAGATATTAATTTTAACTAAGTAATTACTTTTAATAATATAAAAATAACTTAATTTTAAAAAAGCTATTATAAAAAGATTTAATTTTAAGAAATACATTAAAAAATATAATAAGTAGTTTTAAATGCCTTTTATTATATATAGGCAGGATTATTAATAAAATAACCCTATATAGTATAAGTATATCTTATACTTATATTATTAAAAAGAAATATTATAAAAGTAATATATATAATAAGCAAGCGCTATAGTTAAGCAAGCACTATACTTTTCCCTCCTATACCTAATTTTTTATTTAATTAATTAATTCTTAATAACCTAGGATATTAGCTATTACTCTTAAAGCTAGAACCCTTCTTACTCTTTAGGCCTTTTAAAATAACCTAAACCTAAGTATTTAATACGCTATAGGGACTTATATAATTAATAAGTTATAGTTATATCACCGCTAGTAAGGTATTAAGTCTTAATATAATATTATTTCAAAATTATATTAGTTATTTAATCTAAAGAAATAGATTTTTATTTATTTTATTTTTAACTTAGATTTATATAGATTTTTCTCTTAGCTTTATAATATTAAAAAAATAATTAATTAATTACTTATTAATTATAATATATTATTAATTAATATATATTAAGCTTATAAAGCTTATAACTTTATTAAGTAATAATTAAAGTTTAAAATATGTTTTTTTTAAAAATATAATTATTAAAGAGCTAAAAATAAAAATCTAATTATTATTTATAATTAGTTTATATTTATAATTAATATAATTATTAAATATAATATTTAATTAAAAGATATTTATAATTTTAATAAAATTAACTTTTTTATAAATATAATTATAAATAAAATAACTATAAAAGCCCTAAGAAATTAATAATATATATTAATAAGTTTTTTAATAATAATAAAATAAAAAAATACTATAAGTAAATAAAAAATTATATTATATATTAATATATTTAAAAATAATAAAAAAGCCTTAAAACTACTTATATAATAAAATAATGAAATTTAGTTTTATAATATATCTAAGAATATAATAAATAACTTTTAAATAATAAATAAATAAATAAATAATAAGTCTTAAATAGATTATAATATACTTTTATATATAAGATATATAGCTATTAGCTATATAAAAACTAAGGAATAATTAATACTATAAAATAAATTAAAATAATGTATATGTTTTTTTAAATAAAAAGATTTATATTAATAATTATTTATTATTATAACTTTTATATACAAACTAAAATATAATATTATAAACCTTATAAGAAATTATAATTATTTTAAATTTCTTAATAATTATAAGGATTAATTGTTATAAATTTTAGTATTAAATTACTTTTATTAAAAAAAATTAATTATTAAAAACTTTTATAATAATATTTTTATTCTTATAAATAAACTTATAAAGAATTATTATTTTATATTTTATAAAAGGTTAATAATAATTAAAGAATTTATATATTTTTTGTATTTTTATATTATTAAAATATATAATATATTACTTAAAATAGTTATAAATTTAAAGTTATTATTTATTTTAAAATTTTAATAAATATTTATAAAATATTTAAAAATAAATTATTAATTTTTTATTATATATTATAAAAAGATAAATAAATAAATTAAATATATAAATTAAATACTAAAATAATATCTTTAATATTATATTAATTATATATAAATTAATTATGTTAAAAAGCTATTAGTTATATAGCTAGCTTATAATATAGCTATAAATAAAAATATAAAGATTATATTAGTTTATATTAAATTTAAATCTATTTTAAATATTTATTAATAAGTAAAAATATAATTATTAATTTTAAGATAAGTTTTATAAATAATTAATTATAAAATATATTTAAAAAATATAAATAAAACTTAAATTTAGTAAAAATAAAATAATAAATTATATAAATAAAAAGAAAATTAAAAAATTAAGTTTTTTTAAAAAAAAAATTTTTATTTATAATAAAAAAATATTATAATAAAATAAAAAATTTAATTATAAATATATTAAATATTATAAAATTAAATAAGAAATTATAAAATATAATTATAAATTAGATTTATTATTAAAACTTAAATTATATTTAATTTTTTAATTTATTACTTAAATTATTTAATATTATTATTATTAAAATTAATAATAAATTAAAGACTAAAATTAATAAATATAAAAAAATATATTTTAAAAGCTATTTTTAATATAAATAAAATTAATAATAAATTACTATATTTTAATAAATAAAAAAATTATATTAATTTTAAAATATATAAAAATTCTTAAAATATTTTATTAATATATAATAATTTTTAAAAAACTTTTATTAATAATACTAAATATAAGCTTATTAAAACTAATAATATTTTAATTAATTAAATTAATAGCCCTAAGGGAATATATCTTTATAACTATAAGTAATTTCTTTTAAAGCTTTTTTAATTTCTTTAAACTATATAAGTTATACTTAAAGGCTTTATTATGCTATACCTTAAATAACCTTTTTTATTCTTAAATATAAATAAGCTTAGTTATTACCTCTTTAAAGGTAACTTTTATTTTAGTATTTTTATTATTTAAATATTTATATTTATAAATATTTTTAATTATTATAAAACTAACTATTTATTATATATAAAATATTAATATATATTTAGAAAAAATACTATTTGAATATTATTATATATAACTTTTATATAAATATAATTAAAATAATAATTTAAATAATTAGAAATTATTTTATAAGATTAATTTAAATAAAAATATTAAATATAAAATATAATTTTAAATCTAAATGTTATAGCACTAACTCAGGTTATATGCGCCTTTATAAAAGTAATTAATTAGGGTTAGCGACTTATAATACGCACTATAAGCCTAACCTAGGCTTATAGAAGGACTTATAACTTACTATAAGCCGCGACTTATAATTATAAGTTATATCTAAGTATATAAAATATATGTATTATACTTTTTATATAGTAATTACCTTTGTTATTAATATAACTTAGTTATATATAATACCTTTAAGTATATTACTAGATATAATAGCTTTTTATTTAAGTATAGCGCGGTTAATCTTCTTATTAATATAAACCTAATATAATTAGTTTATCCCCTAGGAATATATATAATTATTATATATTAATAGCTCTTATTTAATAAATTACTTATATTACTTTAAATAATATTAAATATACTAATTACTTAGGTAACTCTTATAAATAACTATTAATAGGTCTTACCTATTAATAACTTACTTATTATACTTACTTAGGCTGCCTTAATTAATAAAGATATAAAAAATATAAATAACTTAGATAATAAAAAAAATAAATAACTTTAAGCTTAGATTATTACTATAAGTACTAAAATAAATAAATTATATAAGCTTATTAAGAAAATAAATAAAGCCTAATATACCTAAAATATAATATACTTAGATAATATTTAAAATATTAATAATATAATAGCTATTATTATAAATAAAAAAGATATAAGAGAAATCCTAAAATTAAACCCCTTAGAACTATTTAATAGAATTACCTATAAGCTACTTATATTCCTTATATAACTAAGGGCATTTATAATATATTATTTAATATAATTTACCTTAGAATATAATAAGGTTTAATATACTATAAAAAGACTTAAGGGCTATATTGCCGCTTAGTTTAAACCTATTATAAGGGAATACCTTATAGTCCTAGCTAATTAGTATTTACCTTATATTTATTACTTTTATTTAAATTATAAAGCCTTTAAGGTAATATTTTAATAAGCCTTTAGAATTATTAATATAAAGGTATAAATTAAAAGAAAAATTAAGGTACTTTAATAGACTTAATTTACCTTAGAGTATAAAATAAAGTATCTCTAACTTACCTTAAAGCTTAATTAGAATTAAAAACCCTTAATATCTTTTTTTTTAATAGACTTAAGAAAAAGATATAAATAAAACTTTATAAAAAGGAATATATTAATAACCTTATTAAGAATATTAGTAAAATAATTAAGATTAATAAATAGTAATTCTTATAAAAAAAGTATTAAACCCCTAAGTTTAGTAATTATAAGGCTAATAACCTATGGTTTAATATTAATTAAAGTAAGAAAAGAAATAATAATACTTTTTATAATATTAAAGCTAATTTTATAATACTTAGAGCTATATAAAAGGGTAAATAGGATTATTATAGCCTTAAATATTAATATTATTATAANATTAATAAATAGTAATTCTTATAAAAAAAGTATTAAACCCCTAAGTTTAGTAATTATAAGGCTAATAACCTATGGTTTAATATTAATTAAAGTAAGAAAAGAAATAATAATACTTTTTATAATATTAAAGCTAATTTTATAATACTTAGAGCTATATAAAAGGGTAAATAGGATTATTATAGCCTTAAATATTAATATTATTATAAAATAAATTATAATAAGAAAGTCTATTATAAGAAATAATAAGATATTAAGAAGAGATATTATTAATTAAATTAATAATAATCCCTTTTAGAAGGTAAGAAATCTATAAATATAATATAATAAGCCTAATAAGAAGATAAAAAACCTTAAACTGCGATTTAAATAATTAAACTTATTATAATATTATAAAATAGATATAATATATTTATAAAAAAAGACTAAGATAAATATAAATATAAACTAAATACTAAAATAGCTTATAATTAAGTAAGATAAATTAAGAAGTAATTAAAAGAAACCTAAGATATATAATAATAATTACTCTTAGAATTAATAAAGTAAGGGAGCCTTATATTAGATATAATAAATCGTAAAAAGGTTATTATTGCGGTTATTAAGAAACTTAAATAAAAAAAAAGAAATAATATTAATAAGGTAAAAAGTAATAAGCGCCCTTAATGCTAGCTAAGTAAGTAGATTTTAAAGAAGCTATAGTAAAAGGGTTTAATTATAAAAAGTAAATTATGAGATATAATAAAGATAAGTAGTTTTTAATGCCCTTTATAGTTTACTAAAGGGATTATAAATATGATAACCTTATATAATATAATTATATTTTATGCCCTTAATATTAAGTTAAGGTATTATAAAAATATAATAAAATTTATAAATAATAAAAAATAGATTAATATAATAGGCTATTAAGATATATAGATTAAAATATAAAGGAAAATAATATTAATATTAATTAAACTAAGTTTAAATATAATAATAGAAAATTATAAAAAGAATTATATAAGAAATACTCTTAATAATAAAAGTATTAAAAAAGTAATAAAGAGCTATAAATAAAAGAAAACTACTTATAGTTATATAATAAAAATAGTAATTAATATTAAAATAGCCTATAAGAAAAATATATCTAAATAATATAAAAATATATAAATACTATATATAAATAAGAAATCTATATCTAGGCTTATTATAAGAAATTAATTAAAAACCTATAATATTAAAAAGTATTTTTTAATCTATAAGATAATATATAAATATACCTAATATATAAGAAATATCTTAGTATTTTATAAATATCTTATTAATATTATTAGTATAAAGAATATTAGGAAAAGAAATAAAAGTAAGGTTATTTTTTTATTGCCTTATTAGTATAACCTAATAATAAACCTTATATATAATATAAGATAAAAGGATACTAGGTATTTTATTAATATAATACTATTAGTATTATATATACTAAATATAAAGAAGAATTATATAGAGTTATTTAGAAGTATAAATAAATAATCTATAAGGTTAATAACTAATAAAAATAAGTTAGCTAGGAGGAATAAGAAGAACTAAAGGATTAATAATTAATAACCTAATTAGATAATAAAGAAGACCTAAGATAGAAATAAAAATAATAATACTAAGACTAGCTATATAGCTAGGATAATATATATAACTATAAAGTATATAATAATAATAAATATAAGTATAATTATATTAGCTATATATTATTAAAAAACTAGGAAATCTATTTATAAAAGGGCTATAAGTAGAAAAATAACTTATAATACTATAAAGGGCCTTATATATTATAAAAAGAGGTATTAACCTAAGATATTTTAAAATATTAGTATAAGTTAAGGGAGAATAATTATATACTTTAGTAAATAATAGAGCTAAGTAAAACCTTTTTAACCTAAGGATAATAAATAAGCTTAAGCTATTATAGAGGCATAAGGTAAAGCTATATATAATAATTAACCTTAAAGGGAAGTAGTTTAATTATAATAATAAAGTTATTAATAATAAGATTAATTACTTTAAAGTTTTAATTAAAAGAAAGAATTAAGAAATCTTATTTAATATTATACCTATAAAAGGCTATAACCTAGTACTTAGGTATTTATAATTATATTAATTTAATTTATATTTTAACTAAAGGATTAATTAAGTATTTTCTTTTAATAAGGAAATACCTTTTATAATAAATAATAATTTAAAAAATAATATAAGATCTTAAATTTTTATTAAAGTTATTAAAGAAATTAAGTAAAGATAAATATAAGATATTTTTTTACCTAGAGGGATATAATATAAATATTATAATAAATAAAAATAATAATAATAAAAAATAATTATATATATTATATAATAGTTTTATTAATTAAAAGNTATAAATATTATAATAAATAAAAATAATAATAATAAAAAATAATTATATATATTATATAATAGTTTTATTAATTAAAAGAAAACCTTAAGTAAGTTAAAAAGATATTAAAGAAAAAATAACTTAAGAATATTTTATTATAATATTATATTTATTAGAAGCTTTTTATAAAAAAACTTAAAATAGGCCTACTTAAATATATATATTATAACTTAGAAATTAAATTTATTAATAAAAAATAGCCTAGCTTTAGTAAACTTTATTAATTTAATATAATATAATTATTAATATTAAAGAAATATATTAAAGAAATATTATAAAAAAGATATATTAAGGAAAATAAGTTATTTATTAAATACCTTATTATATTTATCTTAAAAAAAAATNAAATATTATAAAAAAGATATATTAAGGAAAATAAGTTATTTATTAAATACCTTATTATATTTATCTTAAAAAAAAATAAAAAGCTTTACTTTTATATTAAGTTTAAGATATTTAATATTATTATAATTAAGGATTATATATTATTATTTCTTATTAATAAGTTAGAAGATTAATTTTTTAAAATAAAGTATTTTATAGCACTTAACCTTAAAAGAGCCTATAACCTTATTTAGATTAAAAAAAAATATAAATAAAAAACTACTTTTTATACTAAGTATAAAGGATTTAAGTATCTTATTATGCCTTTTAGATTTATAAATATATTTATTATATATTAATAAATAATTAATAATATATTATAAGAATATCTAGATATATTTATAATATATTACTTAGATAATATCTTAATTTTCTTTAAAATAAAAAGAGAATATATAAAATATATTTATAAGGTATTATAAATACTATAAAATATTAATTTATTAATAAAGCCTAAGAAGAATAAGTTTTATACCTTAAAGGTAGAATTTTTTAAATATATTATTTTATATAATAAGATATATATAAACCCTAAGAAGGTCTTAGTAATTAAGGACTAAAAGAAACTTATTAATATTAAAGAAATATAAGCCTTTCTTAGTTTTATTAATTACTATTATAGATTCCTTAAATAGTTTAAAAAGATTATAGTATTTATTATAGCCTAAGAAACCTCATAGGCATATAATTAAGAAATAACCCATAAAGCTAGCTAATTACTAGGGATTACTATAAATTATAGTAAAGGCACTATAATCTAGCTATAATCTAATAAAGGCTTATATATAAATTATAACTTATATCCCATAATCTAATATAATCTAAGATAAGAACCTAAGTATATAAGATATATTTATTATATTTTTATATATAATAGCTACCTTAGCTATTAATATAACTTAATTATACTTAATACCTTTAAGTATATTATTAGATATAACTTATATTATTATTACTAAGACTATGCCTAATACTCTTTATTAATATAAACCTAATATAACTAATTTATCTCTTAGGAAATATATAATTATTATATATTAATAGCTCTTATTTAATAATATATTATATAATCTAAGTAATATTATTACTATAGCACCTAATACTAAATTACCCTTTACCTCTCGCAATAAACTACTTATTACCCCCTAGCAGAGATAACCTATAATTAAGCTAAAGGAATCTAGTATCCTAATAGATATAAATAATAATAATAAAAAATATATTATCTTAGCCTTATATAAAGATAAAATCTATAAATGTAAAAATAAATATAATTATTTAATTACTTAGTATAATAACTTCTTAGATAATATATAAAATAATACNCAATAAACTACTTATTACCCCCTAGCAGAGATAACCTATAATTAAGCTAAAGGAATCTAGTATCCTAATAGATATAAATAATAATAATAAAAAATATATTATCTTAGCCTTATATAAAGATAAAATCTATAAATGTAAAAATAAATATAATTATTTAATTACTTAGTATAATAACTTCTTAGATAATATATAAAATAATACTAAGATTACCTAAGAATAACTAATAAATATAAAAGTATTTATAAATAATATATAAGAATATTTTTATTAAGCTATAAAATAATAATAATAATAATACTAATAGATAATTAATAAATAATAAAACTAAATTAATTAACTTATTATACTTTAAGTATAATAAAATAACCTAATATAATAATAAGTCTATAACCTTAATAACTTAATATTTAAGTATAATATTATTAATATAACCTATAAAGATATTAGCGAGATTATTAAGCCTAAAGACCTAGAGCTACTTAATAAATAAGTTATTTATATTAAAATATTTTTTATATCTCTTAAGGCATATTAATAATACTTCTTTACTTAGATAATTAATATTAAAAGTAAGGTCTTATATATTAATAGATATCTTATAAAAAGTATATTTATTTAATTTAAGCCTAAGCTATATAACTTTCTTAGAAATAAGCCTACTAAGGAAACTTAACCTTTTTTTATTAAATATAAAAACTTTAAAAGTATAATTAAATAGAACTTTAGGATTATTAATAAAAATAATAAGCTATATAGAAACTTAAAAACCTATAATAAATAAAAGCTACCTTAACCTATATAGCTAAGTTTATATAAATTACTTTATTCTTTAATTAAGAAATAAGCGCCCTTTAGATTATATTTTATAAAAGACTTAAGGATAAAATAAAAAATAAACTCTATAAAATAAAAAAGCCTAATAACCTCTAAGACTATATTAATATAATTATTAAAATTAATAATTAAAAATTTAAATAATATATAAAGAAATCTAATAAAAGATAAATCTAAGGCAATAAGAATAATACTAATTAATCCTAAAAAAGGGAATAAGCTAAAGGTAATATATCTTATAGAACTTATATAAGACCTATAAAACTTAGAGTAGCCTAGAAAGATAATAAAGATATTAAGTATTATTATTATTATAAGAAGGGCTATAAGGCTAATAAATATTAAAAGAAGTAATAAGATATTAAGGAAAGGTATTATTAATTAAAGCTATAATAAAATCTCTTAGAAAGTAAAAAGTATTTAAATATAACTAACTAAGATAATAATACCTAGATAGCTATTTATATTACTAAGATACTAAGAATAATATAAAAAAGATATAATAAAATAAGACTTTAACTTAGAGAAATTACTATGCCCTACTAAGCTGCCTACTTAATAGAAAAATAAGCTACTAGGAATTATATAATTAATAATATTATAAAGAAGTAATTTCATAAATTAATTAAACACTTAAAGGTTTATTAATTATATCTTATTAACCTAGATATATAAAACCCTCTATTAGAACTAAATAATAAAAAAAAAACCCTATTAAAGAATAATAAATAATTACTACTATTTAACTAAATAGAGATTATAAACCTATTAATTATAGCTAATACTCCACGGGAGTATAAGTATAATAAGAATAAGATATTATATAAATCTATTAATAATAATATAGCTAATATATAGCGCTCTAAGAAGATAATTATAAGATATTAATCTATAAAGGGATTAATAAATATTATTAGCTTAGTATTACTACCTAATATATCTAATTAGTAAGAAAATAATAAGATATAAATAATATAAAAGATATTTATTTATAGGTATATTACGAGGAAATAGCTATAAACCTAAGATAACCTATGTTATGGCACTAACTCAGGTCATATGTGCCTCCATAAAAACAACTAATTAGGGCCAGTGACTCACAGTATATACCATAAGTCCGACCTAGGCTCATAAAAAGACTCACGACTTACTATAAGCTATAACTCACGATTATAAGCCGCATCTAAGTATATAAAATATATTTATTATACTTTCTTATATAATAGCTACCTTAGTTATTAATATAACTTAGTTATACTTAATACCTTTAAGTATATTATTAGATATAATACTTTTATTATTTAAGCATAGCATAACTATTCTATTTACTAATATAAACCTAATATAACTAGTTTATCCCTTAGGAATATATATAATTATTATATATTAATAGCTCTTATTTAGTAAAATACTTATATNATCCCTTAGGAATATATATAATTATTATATATTAATAGCTCTTATTTAGTAAAATACTTATATTACCTTAAATAATATTAAATATAATAACTACCTAGGTAACTCTTATAAATAATTATTAATAGGTCTTACTTACTAATTATCTACCTATATCTATTTAAGCTACCCTAACTAATAAAGAAATAAAAGATAATAATAATAATAATAAAAATATTAAATAACTTTATATATAAATCACCGCTATAAGCACTAAAATAAATAAGCTCTATAACTTTATTAAAAGAATAAGCGAGATATAATAAATATAAAATACCTAATATATAAATAATATCTAGGAAGTTAATAATATAATAACCACTACTATAAGAGACAAAGATATAAGAAAAATCTTAAAATTAAACCCCTTAGAGAAATTTAATAAAACTACTTATAAGCTACTTATATTCCTTATATAGCTATATGCTTTTATAACTTACTATTTAATATAGTTTAACCTAATATCTAATAAGGTCTAATATATTATAAAATAACTTATTAAGTATATTATAGCCTAGTTTAAACTTATTATAAAAGAATACCTTATTACCCTATTTATTAAACTTTTACCTAAAACTATTAATCTCTATTCTAGCTTTAAGACCTTTAAGGCTATACTTTAATAAGCATTTAGAATAATTAATAAGAAGATATAAGCTAAAAAAGAAATTAAGGTACTTAGATAAACCTATTTAGCCTTAAAATATAAAATAAAATATCTCTAACTCGCCTTAAAGCTTAACTAAGATTAAAAACCCTTAATATTATTTTTTTTTAATAAACTTAAAAAAAAAGTCTAAGTAAAATTCTATAAGAAAAATTAACTTAATAACCTTATTAATTATATTAATAAGGTAATTAAAATTAATAATTAATAATTTTTATAAAAAAAACTATAAAACCCTAAGTTTAGTAATAATAAGGCTAATAACTTATAGTTTAATATTAATTAAAATAAGAAAAAAAATAATAATACCTCTTATAGTATTAAAGCTAGCCCTATAATACTTAGAGCTATATAAAAAGGTAAATAAGATTATTATAGCCTTAAATATTAATATTATTATAAAATAAATTATATTAAAAAGGNTATAATACTTAGAGCTATATAAAAAGGTAAATAAGATTATTATAGCCTTAAATATTAATATTATTATAAAATAAATTATATTAAAAAGGTTTATTATAAGAAATAGTAAGATATTAAAAAGGGATATTATTAATTAAATTAATAATAATCCCTCCTAGAAGGTAAAAAATATATAAATATAGCATAATAAGTCTAATAAGAAGATAAGAAACCCTAAACTATAATTTAAATAACTAAACTTATCGCTATATTATAAAGTAATTATAATATATTAATAAGAGAAAATAAGAATAATCCTAAATAATTAAAACTAGACTAAGAACTAAGTAATAAAGGAGTAAATTATAGCTAAGTAAGATATACTGCTAAGCTACTAAGAATAAGTAAAGATACCTAATAATAATTACTCTTAGAACTAATAAAATAAGGAAACCCTATATTAAATATAATAAATAATAAAAAGGTTATTATTAGGATTATTAAGAAATAAAAAGAAATAATACTAATAAGGTAAAAGTAATAAGCGCCCTTAATACTAGCTAAGTAGGTAGATTTTAAAGAAGCTATAGCGGAAGGTTTTAACTATAAAAAGTAGATTATAAGATATAATAAGGATAAGTAGTTCTTAATGCCCTCTATAGCCTACTAAAGGGACTATAAATAAGATAACCCTATATAATATAATTATACCTTATGCTCCTAATACTAAGTTAAGGCATTATAGGAATATAATAAGATCTATAAATACTAATAAGCTAATTAATATAATAGGCTATTATATAATAATTAGATTACTAAGGTAAGTAATAATAGTATTAATTAAACTAAATTTAAGTATAAAGCTAAAAAACTATAAAAAGAATTATATAAGAAATACTCCTAATAATAAAAGCACTAAAAAAGTAATAAAGAACTATAAAAAAAAGAGAATTACTTATAGCTCTATAATAAGAATAACTATAAGTATTAAAATAACCTATAAGAAAGATATATCTAGACTATATAAGAATATATAGATATAACCTATAAATAAGAAATCTATATTAGAGCTTATTATAAAGAATTAGCTAAAAACCTATAATACTAAGAGGTATTATTTAACCTATAAGATAATATATAAATATATCTTATATATAAGAAATACCCTAGTATCTTATTAATATCTTATTAATACTATTAGTATAAAGAATATTAAGAGGAGAAATAAGAGTAAGACTATTTCCTTATTACTTTATTAGCTTAGCTAAATAATAATCCCTATATATAATATAAGATAAAAGGCTACTAGGTATTTTATTAATATAACTCTATTAGTATTATATATACTAGGTATTAAAAAGAATTATATAAAGCTATTTAAAAGTATAAGTAAATAATTTATAAAGTTAAGGACTAATAGAAATAAGTTAATTAGGAAAAATAAATAGAACTAAAAGACTAATAATTAGTAACCTAATTAGATAATAAAGAAAACCTAAGATAGGAATAAGAATAATAATACTAAGACTAGCTATATAGCTAGGATAATATATATAATTATAAAGTATATAATAATAATAAATATAAGTATAACNCTAGCTATATAGCTAGGATAATATATATAATTATAAAGTATATAATAATAATAAATATAAGTATAACTATATTAGCTATATATTATTAATAAACTAGAAAACCTACCTATAAAAGGGCTATAAGTAGAAAAATAACTTATAATATTACGAAGGGCCCTATATATTATAAAAGGAGATATTAATCTAAGATACTTTAAAATACAAATATAAATTAAGAGAAAATAGCTATGCGCTTTAATAAATAATAAAGCTAAGTAAAACCTTTTTAACCTAAAGATAGTAAATAGGCTTAAGCTATTATAGAGGTATAAAGTAAAGCCTTATATAATAATTAACCTTAAAGAGAAATAATTTAATTATAATAATAGAGTTATTAATAGTGAGATTAATTACCTTAAAGTTTTTATTAAATGAAAAAATTAAGGAATCTTATTTAATATTATACCTATAAAAAGCTATAACTTAATACTTAGGTATTTATAGTTATACTAATTTAACCTATATTTTAATTAAAAGACTAGCTAAATACTCTCCTTTAATAAGGAAATACTCTTTATAATAAATAATAACTTAAAAAATAATATAAGATCTTAAACTTTTATTAAAGATATTAGAAAAGTTAGGCAAAGGGAAATATAAGATACCTCTTTACCTAAAGGGATATAATATAAGTACTATAATAAATAAAAATAATAGTAATAAAGGATAATTATATATATTATATAATAATTCTATTAATTAGAAAAAAGCCTTAAATAAATTAAGAAAATATTAAAGGAAAAATAGCTTAAAAATATTTTATTATAATATTATATTTATAAGAAGCTCTTTATAAAAAAAGTTAAAATAGGTTTCCTTAAATATATATATTATAACCTAGAAATTAAATTTATTAATAAAAAGTAACCTAGCTTTAATAAACTTTACTTACTTAATATAATATAATTATTAATATTAAAGAAATATATTAAAAAAATACTATAAAAAAGATATATTAGGGAAAATAAATTATTTATTAAATATCTTATTATATTTATCCTAAAAAAAAACAAAAAGCTCTACTTTTATATTAATTTTAAAATACTTAATATTATTTTAATTAAGGATTATATATTATTGCCTCTTATTAATAAGCTAAAAGATTAATTTTTTAAAATAAAATACTTTATAGCACTTAACCTTAAAGGAGCCTATAACCTTATTTAAATTAAAGAAAAATATAAATAAAAAACTACTTTTTATACTAAATATAGATTATTTAAGTACTTTATTATGCCTTTTAGACTTATAAATATACCTATTATATTTTAATAAATAATTAATAATATACTATAAAAATATCTAGATATATTTATTATATATTATTTAAATAATATCTTAATTTTCTCTAAAATAAAAAAAATATATATAAAATATATCTATAAGGTATTATAAATACTATAAAATACTAATTTATTAATAGAACCTAAGAAAAATAAGTTCTATGCCTTAGAGGTAAAATTTCTTAGATATATTATCTCTTATAATAAGATATATATAGACCCTAAGAAGGTCTTAGTAATTAAGAACTAAAAGGAACTTATTAATATTAACGAAATATAAGCCTTTCTTAGTTTTATTAATTACTACTATAAATTCCTTAAATAATTTAGAAAGATTAGAATATTATTAATTAATCTTATAAAAAAAAATAAGATATTTATATTTAGGGATAAGGTATAAAAAGCTTTTTATATAATTAAAGAGCTTATCCTAAGTAAACTAATACTTAAGATATTTAATTTATCTTAATTAATAAAACTTAAAATAAATACCTTAGACTTTATACTAAGAGCTTAAATTAAATAATAAGATAATAAGGGACTCTTATACCTTATTATATTTTACTCTTATAAGCTATATAAAATAAAACTTAATTACTTTATCTATAATACAAAATTCCTTATAATTATTAATACTTTTAAAGAATTTTAATATTACCTCCTTAGAAATAAATATTAAATTAAGGTATATATAAATTATAAGAATATTATTTATTTTATAAAGACTTAAAAACTTAGTAAATAATAATTATAATATATTAAATACCTCTTAGAATTTAATTATATTATTATCTATATAAAAGAAATAAAAAATAATAAAATAAATATTATTAGCTAATAACCTAACTTAGATACTAGAAAAATTAAAGCTAAGAAGTAATTTTTATATTTTATACTAAAGGGATACTTTAAATAAAAGTTTATTAGGTAAATATAAGAGCTAGCGCCCTTACTAAAGCACCTTATACTTATTAAGAAATATAAATAATAAGTTATAGACTTTATTAATTATATGCGAGGATATTAATAAAAAAGAGATAGATTATAGACTTATAATAGGAAACTTTTTATCCCTAATAAAGTATTTTAAAGTATTTTTAATTATTATTATTATTAAGTTATATACTATAAAAACCTAGAAGAAATAACCTAAGCTATATAATAATATTATAATAATTATAAACTCTTATATAAGGTATAAGGAAAAATATTTTAAAATAAGAAATATTATAAAGTAGCTAGATAAGTAACTAAGAAATAAATATACCTCTTAGAAAAAAAATATAAGGGATAAATTATTAAATAATTTTATAATATAAACTATAAATACCTAGAAAGACTAATAAGATATATTAATAAATACTTCTAGGGAGACTTCTTAGAAGAATACTATAAATAAACTTAGAACTATAATATTTATTAATATATCTAAAAATAAAAAAAACTATTAATTTATTTTATTAGAGAAAATAAAATATACTAACTATATAGCTAAAAATCTTCTAATATATCTTTTTTTTAATAATTTTTTAAAGAGGGATTTTATATACTTTTTTATAATCTTAATATTATAGAAAATAATAAGGGTAATTAATTAATTAATAATAATAATAATTATACTAAAAAAGAGAGCCCTAAAGCTTCTTTTTCTTAACTTAATTAATAAAGAAGATAATAATAATTAAAGGTCTTAGGCCTTTAATTTTTTTTTTATATATAAGAAATTACCTAATAGCCTAAAATAGCTTAATATTTATTTCCCTTAACTTATAGCTCCCTATAAGGCTTTAATACTTATCCTTATAGTTTCTAAAAAGCCTTATTAAACTTATCCCCTTTTTTTATATATTATTCTTATTATGCCTTACTTAGTATTATACTAGGCTTATAGCTATTATAGATTAATTAATTAAATATCCTTATTTTTTTATTACTTTTTTATTTTTTTATCTTAGTTTTCTTTTAATATTATAATAAATATCTAAGGCTAAGTAATAATAACTAGAAGCTTATCTTATTATAAAGGTCTTATTATCCTATTAAGGAGGTAAATAATATAATTATTAATTAATAATTACTATATAGGCTAGCTATATATTATATTAAGCTAACTTTTTTCCCTTAGGTTAGCTAATATAATTTTTATTTTTACCTTAATTACTTTTTACTTTAATATAAATCTCTTATTAGTCTTATAATCTAAGTAAATAAAATCTTTAGCGCTATAGATATAAGGCCTTTCTTTAATAATATAGGGATATTTATCTCTAGTTTAATCCTATTTATAATTAGTTATTATTTAATTAAATAAACTTAATAGCTTTTACCTTATAATTATATTTTTTATATCTTTAGATAAAAAAAGGCTTTTATTTTATTAATACTTAGAGTTATTATTTAATAAAGGTTATAATTACTTTAGGGTTCTTAGGAATAAATTCTTAAAAGGTTTACTTAAGGTCTAAGGCTAATTTTTTTAATTAAAAGGTATAAGAATTAAGGATTTATTAGTTTATTTTTAAGCTTTAGGCCTTAGGCTAATTAGTTTTATTATTAGCTTTTTTGCTTTTAAGTTAAGCTTATTATTATTAGCTAAGATAATTATTCCCTCTTAGTAAATAAAGAAATTATTTATAATCTCTATACCTTAGTTAATATATTATTTAATTAGTTATATAGGGAGATTAAGAAATATAACCTTAGAGTTAAGGATTATAAATAGCCTTAGTCCCTAAGGAAGTTTTATTATATTATTTAGATTACCTTAGGGAGTTAAGATTAAGTAATAGGATTATTAATTATTAATATAGCTAATATCCCTTATATTTATTAATATATATCTTTCTTAATTAATATAAAGCTAGTCTTAGAGTACTTTTTAAATAAATCTAATTAGATTATAATTAATTAAATCTATATAAAGGGATTATTATTTTATTATAACTTTATTATAGGCACTCTTATACTAGAAGTAATTATTCTTAATTCCTAGCTTATTAAAGATTATAATTTAGTAAATATCTTAGATCCCCTCTAGGTTATTATTATATAAGATATCCCTAGGCTTTTTTCCCTTAGTCTATAAGTTTAATAATTAATTATAAATTAATAAATTAAATAATTATAAAGGTATTTTTTTATTTTTATTAATATTTAAGGCTATAAAAGGGTAAATTATAATTAATTTACTTAAAGTTATTCTTATAAGTCCTCTAAGGGTTTAAAAGAGGTAAAATATACTAAAGAGATTATATTTTTATTTTTTTTATTATAAAGTTAAAGGGATTAAATAAAAGTTAAAATAATATAATTAATTAGTATTTATAAGGTATTCTTATTAGGTAATAAAGGTAAGCTTTATATAAAGCTTTTAATTAATTAATATTATATTAAAGTAATAAAAGTTACCTTTAACCTTATTTTATATAAATATAATAAATACTTTATTATATTTATATAAAATAAGGTTAAAGGTAACTTTTATTACTTTAATATAATATTAATTAATTAAAAGCTTTATATAAAGCTTACCTTTATTACCTAATAAGAATACCTTATAAATACTAATTAATTATATTATTTTAAC
>WESZ01000074.1:0-49503 GCA_011033785.1 Fusarium cf. falciforme
AAATTAAAAAAAAGCTATAAATATAAAAAATAAAAATAAAAAAAATAAATAAAAAAAAATAAAAAAACTTTTTATTAAAGATTTTAAAATATTTTATAAATTAATTAATTAATAATTAACTAAGAAATTATATAAAGCTACTTAGATATAATTATAAGATCTTAACCTAAGAGATTATTATTATTAATATTAATAATTAGCTTAAAGTAATTAATATAAATAATTAATTTTATATAAAAATAATACTAAAATAATAAATTAAATAAATAATAAATAAATTTATTTATTTATTATAAATTAATTAATATAANTATTATTATTAATATTAATAATTAGCTTAAAGTAATTAATATAAATAATTAATTTTATATAAAAATAATACTAAAATAATAAATTAAATAAATAATAAATAAATTTATTTATTTATTATAAATTAATTAATATAATTATATTATAAGTATAATAAAAAATCTTATATAAAAAAAGTTTAAAATATTTATATAAAAATAATATATTAACTTAAAGCTTTAAAAAAAGTAAATAAGAGATTAATTTATAATTATAAGCTAAAAGCTTAATAAGGTATTAATATAATATTTTACTTATTAATATATATTTTATAAAAGCTTATTAAAAAAATAAAAAAATAATAAGGCTATAATTTATTATTTTTTTTATAATTTATATAATAAAATAAAAAAAAAGCTTAAAAAATAAAATTTTTCTTATAAAAGGCTTATTATATTATATAAAAAGCTAAAAATTTTTAGATTTAAATTATTAATTAAAATAATTATTTTAAGAAGAAATAACTCTAAGATAATAACCTCTTATATTACTATTTAATATTATATTATTACCCTTAATAACTATAATATTGCCTAGAATAATATTAAGGACTAATATATTAACCTAGCTAAGAATACTAATAATTAAATAATAGCTAGCTATTAGCTTATTAAGCTTACTTTTTCTTATAAGCTTTAATCTATTTATATCCTTATAAGTATAAGTCTTTTTTCTTTTTACCTTATATTCCTTATTAACTTAATATATAGGCCTAAATTTATATTAATAAGACTAAGATTTATAGTCTTATTAATATTACTTAGCTCATTTATATATATAAGAATATTAAGCCTTATTTTTTTTATTATATATTAATTTACCTTTAATCCGCTAAGATTATAATTATTCTTAATAAGGAGAGAGCTTATTTTTTTTATTATAATCTATCTTAGCTACTTATTATATATACTCTTATTAGTATTTTAGCTAATATTCTTATTATTATTTATATTATAGTATATATTAATATTTCTTTTATTCCCTATAATATAAAATACCTTATTAATAATAATAATAATAATAATAATAATAATAATAATAATAATAATAATAATAATAATAATAATAGTAATAGCTCTAATAATAACTTATTACTTATTTCTCTTATTCTTAAGAAAGCTTATATTATTTATGCTTTTACTTATAATAAGGCTAAGGCTAAGCGTAAAGGCCTAATAAACCCTAGGCCTATTAATAATAATAAGTTTAATATTAGTCTTTTTAATCTTAAGTAATTATTTATAATTATAATTTTTATTTTTTATAGTTTATATTTTATAATTTTTTATTTATATTTAATAATAACTTAGTAATAATTATCTTTTAATAATCTTATTAGGTTATAATCTTTATTATTTATTTTTTTTATCTAAGTCTTTTTTATACTTAATACTTTTATTTTTTTATAAATATTTTAGCTAAATATTAATTAATTATTATCTTATTTTTTATAACTTTTCTTTATAACTTTATAATACTTCTTAATTATTATTTTTATATTTTTTAAGTAATAATTAGGCTCCTAAGTATTATATTTTATTAATTAGCCCTTTTATTTAATAAAATAAAATAATATTTTATTAATAAGCTTATAATTTATTATTTTATTTATTTCTTACTTATTAGGCTTAGCCTTAAGCTTTAATAAAGCTTTTAATATTATAATATTATTTAGCTAATTATTTTATAATTTAAGAAGTAATATATAAAATATATTATATATATATTAATAGATTTCTAATAGCTTTATAATATAAGCTTATTTATTATATTTTATAAGGATTTTTATTTTAATAAATCTTAGGGCTAATTTAAAATACTTAAACTTCTAATTCTTTATAAATACTTTAATATATTATCCCTAATAATATACTTATAGCTTATACCTTATATTATAATATTTAAATTAACATTTTAAAATATAATACTAATAGTCCCTTATTAGTTTATATACTTAGCTGAATATCTCTAAGTATNTTTATAAATACTTTAATATATTATCCCTAATAATATACTTATAGCTTATACCTTATATTATAATATTTAAATTAACATTTTAAAATATAATACTAATAGTCCCTTATTAGTTTATATACTTAGCTGAATATCTCTAAGTATTTAATAATACCTTAGATATTTATTTTTATTTCTAAAGAAATATATTTAATATACCTTAGGTAATATTTATATAATATCTTATTAAGAAAAACCCTAATTATCAAATATTAATTATTATTATATATAAAAGTAACCTCTAAGAGTTATATTACTTAATAAATAGGCTTATTTTTTATATATATTCTTAGGTATTTCTTAAAGATTTAATATATTTACTTTATTTATTTATTTATTTATAAGTAATAAGTAATTAATAATTAATAAAATATTACCCTTTTTTTTATTAAGTTTACCTAGAATTTATTAATAATAAGTTTATCTTTATTATTTATAATACCTTTAAGTATATTAAAATAGCTTTTTATATACTTATATAATAATATTACTAAGCTTATAATTTTAAGTTTTTTTATAATTAAAATAAATATTATATATTTTATTATATAATATATAATAACTAATATAATATTATAGCTCTTATTATTATTATATATANTTTTTATAATTAAAATAAATATTATATATTTTATTATATAATATATAATAACTAATATAATATTATAGCTCTTATTATTATTATATATACTTTCTAATAAGCTAATTATAAAGTTAAGGCTAATTTTTTAAAATAAATATAATAAAAGTAATAATAATTAAAGTTTATTATATAACTTATACCTTAATATATAAATACCTTAATATATTAAATAGCTCTTAATATACTTATAGATATTATTTATTATACTTAGCTAATAAAATTTCCTTTTTATTAGGTCTAAGGTCTTTTAGGTATTTATATATCTTACCCTTAAATTATTATAATATTAATAAAATATCTCTAACCTTAAGGCTCTTTATTCTAAGATAATTAATTAATCTTTATATTATAATAATCTAGGTCTATTAATAATATAGCCCTTATATTTACTAATAGTCTTATATACCTTATCTTTTAGCTTTTTATATTATTAATCTTAGCTCTATAGTTCCTTAATTAATATTTTAAGCTTCTTAAAGGGTAATAAAAAAATATTATTTTATTTTTTATAAGTTATTTTATAATAAGATATAAGATATATTACTTTAAAATAATAACCCTAGTTATAAGTAATTCCCTAGAGACTTAATTAAAGCTTTTTACTTCTTAAGTAATTTATAATATAATAATCTCTTTTTACTTAGCTTTTTAGCGCCTAATAGTAATTATAAATATAATATAATAAGCACTACTCTTTAATATATATTTATTATAAGGGATAAGGCCTTTTATTATTACTCTAATAATATATATATATGCCGTTATAATTTAAGTTTTACCCTTAAGGCTAATAATAATATATTAAAGCTTTAATAGTAATTTATATATAAGAGCTAGCTTCTTAGTTAATATAAAGAATATATTTTTATATAATATTTCTCTTTTTATATAATTTAATTACCTTAATAAGCTATTAATAGGGTTTTTACTTTTAAGCTAATATTAGATATTAAAATTAAAAATAAAGAGTTTATAGACTTATTTTATTAATTTATTTCTTAGCTTTTTTAATAATATTTTTATAATACTTATAAGGGCTTAATAATTAATAAAAATTAAGAATTTCTCTAAGAGGCCTTATAAGTAATAACTCTAGTATTTAAGGCTATTAATTATAGCTAATAACTCTTATTACCTTATAGCTTAATATTATTTTATTTCTTAAAGCTTTTATAATTAATAAGTAATAGGTTATTATTAAGAATTTATTAATTAAGTAAAAATACCTAAAATTACTTTAATTAATATATCTATTTTAACCTTAATTAGTCTTAATAAGTCCTAATAATAAAAAATAATTATAAAATAAAAGATATATTTTAGGCTTTTAAAGGTATTATTAGCTTCCTTAGATTAACTAAAATCTCTAGTTTTTTTTTTATTTTTATTATTTTTTAATTATTTTATTAAAAGACTTATTATTACTAAGTAATATATAATAAACTTCTAATAGAAATTATAAAAACCTAAGACTTATATATCTCTAAAGGAGATTAATATTAGTTATTTTTTAATTATATTAATATATAAGGGTTTTATTTAAATACTTTCTTATATAATAATATATCTAAAGAACTTAATATTTTATTAATAAAAGTTATACTTAGATAGCTTTCTATAAAGCTATATTTTAATAAGCTACTATAAAACCTCTTATAAGTAATAAGTATATTTTTCTTTAGTCTAAGAGTATATAAGGATATTATTTATATATAAAATATAATATATATTAAGTAAATTAATAAATAATTAATAAATATATACTTAGAAAATAATTAATATATTTATTAATTTAAATAATATAATNAATATATATTAAGTAAATTAATAAATAATTAATAAATATATACTTAGAAAATAATTAATATATTTATTAATTTAAATAATATAATAATATACTTAAAGTAATTATATCTTATATAAAAAATAGTCTTTTAGTAGTCTTTTTTATTAACCTTAATCTTATAATAAGTATTATAAATATTAATCTTAGATATATATTTAGCTTTATAGAGCCTATCTAATAAGTTACTAATAAGTAAAAAAATATAATAATTCTTAATTATTACCTTATTTAACCTTTTATAATCTATATAAAGCCTTAATTTTTTATTTTTCTTAGGGATAAAAAATATTAATATATTAGCCTTACTTATAAAATATTATATATATTTAATCTCTAGGTTTTTTATAAAATATTCTTAAAAAACTTAGTATTATACTTTATTTATAAGGTATAATAAATTATATAAGGGTTTTTTACCTTTAATTAGGTTAATCTTATATATAGCCTCTATAAGTATTAATATACTTTTTATTATTTATTTATTAAAGAACCCTTTTAATTCTTTAAGTTTTAAAAAAAGCTTTTTAAGTATTTTTATAAATATATTTATTTTATCCTTAAGTACTTATTAAGTAATTTCTTTTAATATAAAAAATATTATAATATATAATATATAAGCCTTTTTTTTATTTTTAATAATCTCTTAGGTAAAAAAGATTAAATTAATAATAATAATTATAATATAATATTATTTATTAATAATATAATTAATTATTATATTTTTTTATTTTATTAATAATTATAANAAATTAATAATAATAATTATAATATAATATTATTTATTAATAATATAATTAATTATTATATTTTTTTATTTTATTAATAATTATAATAAGATATTATTATATAAATTATCTTTAAATTTTAACTTAATTAATACTTATTATATTTTTTATAATTTATTATATAAATTAATAAAAAAGAAAGTTAATTAATAAGTATTTCTTAGGTATATTTTTTTTTTTAAAAGACTTAAGCCTAAGGGCTATATAATTTCTTATTAACCTAAGGCTAAGCTTTTATATAAGTTTTATATTAATAATATTAATCTTTATATTAATATCTATAAAGATTTTAATTTTTTTTTTAATTATACCTTAGAGAATTAATATAAAGGCTATAATTATTTTTCTAATTAAGATTTATTTTTATATAAATAAAAATAAAAGTTTAGGTTTAATTTTTATTTTTTTTAATTTTTTAATAAGTTAAGCTTTTAGGCTTTAATTTTATTAATTTTTATTAAGAATTTACCTTTATTTCTAAGACGGGTTTAATTTATAAGGAGATTATTACTATTAGTATATATCCTAATATAATATATTTAAGTTTTATAGCCTAGATAGCTATATTTAATATATTTTAGTAATAACTTATTTCTTTTTTTTCCCTAATATAATATTAATATAGATATATTTAAATTATTTATATTATAATAACTTTATTTTTATATAAGGCATAAGAGATACTTAGTAAAGGAATTTCTTTTAAAGCTTCCTTTATAGCTTAAGCCACTAAAGAAATAATACCTCTTATTTAGCTATTTAATATTATTTTAAAATTCTTTTTTTTTAAAATAACTATTTTAATTAATAATTTAAATCTAAAGGTATTTAGCTTTTTATATAATATAATAAGCCCTTTATAAGAGATATTTTTATTTTTTAAGTTTTTTTTTTAATTTATTATATAAATTATAAAAGAAATAATAAGCTATAGCCTTATTATTTTTTTTATTTTTTTAATAAGCTTTTATAAAATATATATTAATAAGTAAAATACTATATTAATACCTTATTAGGCTTTTAGCTTATAGTTATAAATTAATATTTTTTTTATTTTTCTTAGAGCTTTAAGTTAATATATTATTTTTATTTAAATATTTTAAATTTTTTTTATATAAAATCTTATATTAAATTAAGAATATAATTATATTAATTAGTTTATAATAAATAAATAAGTTGATTTATTACTTATTTAATTTATTATTTTAGTATTATTTTTATATAAAGTTAATTATTTATATTAATTACCTTAAGCTAATTATTAATATTAATAATTGTAGCCTCTTAGGTTAAGATCTTATAATTATATCTAGGTAGCCTCTTATAGTCTCTTAGCTAATTATTTATTAATTCGTTTATAAGGTATTTTAAAATCTTTAATAAGAGGTTTTTTTTTTTTTTTTTTTTTTTTTTTTTTTTTTTTTTTTTTTTTTTTTTTTTTTTTTTTTTTTTTTTTTTTTTTTTNTATTTATCTCTCTAATTATATTTATAATAACTCTTTTATTTTTATTTTTACTTTTATCTATGTCTTATATATCTCTACTTTTACTTACTTCTTTTTATTATTTATTTCTTTCTTTTATTCCTATTTTACTTTTTTTTTTTTTTTTTTTTTTATATATTTTTTTTATATTTATTTTTTATATTTATAGCTTTTTCTTAATTTATTTAATAAAATTAAGGCTAAAAATAAAAATAAAAAAGAAATTATTAAGGTTAATTTTTATTTTTTTATTAATAAGATATTTATCTTTATATAAGATCTTATTAATTATAGGAATTTTAATATTTATTATTAGCTTATATTAAGGAAGTTTATAATATTTACTTTATTTATTAAGGATAAATTATTATAAGGTTAGCCTATAAATAATAATAAATTATAATATTTTTTAATTTCTTAGATTAATTCTTCAAGGTTTTTTAAGTTAGGAAGGTTTAATAAGGTATTTCTTAGATTACCTTTAATAATAGCCTATAAAGTAAATAGCTATCCCGGGGAGTAATAAGATTCTCTTAACCTTTTTAACTTAATTTTATACTAATTATTTATTAAGAAGAAATTAAAGAATTATAAAATAATAGGCCTTAATAGCTAAATTAAGGTAAAATTATAAATTAAAGATAAGTCTCTATTATATATAAGACTTTAATTTACTAAGCCTTTTATAGTAGTTTAGCTATTAAGCTTTTAGGAAGTCTCTATATATATAATACCTAGCCAGGGTTACCCTAATTAGTCAGCGGATTTAATAGCCGCCCTATATTTTTATATAATTTTTATATCTTATATTAAAATAAAGTTATTATAATATAAATAATTTAAATATATTTATATTAATATTATATTAAAAAAAAATAAATTATTATTAAAATATATTAAATATAATTATTTAAGCTATAAAACTTAAATATATTAAATTAAGATATATATAAATAGCTATAACCTTTTTATAAATTAAGCCCTCTTTAGAAATAAAGATAGGCTATTAATAAAGATTAATAAAGTTAAAGCCTAAGAGCTTAATTTATTAAAAAATTAAAAAAAAAGATAAAAATTAAATTTAAACTTTTAGTTTTATTTATATAAAAATAAGTATTAATTAAGAAGGTAATTATAGCTTTTATATTAATTCTCTAAGGTATAATTAAAAAAGAAATTAAAGTCTTTATAAATATTAATATAAAGATTAATATTATTAATATAAAGCTTATATAAAAGCTTAGCCTTAAGTTAATAAAAAACTATATAGCCCTTAGGCTTAAGTCTTTTAAAAAGAAAAAATATACTTAAGAAATACTTATTAATTAATTTTTTTCTTAATAATTTATATAATAAATTATAAAAAATATAATAAATATTAAATAAGTTAAAGTTTAAAAATAATTTATATAATATTATTTTATTATAATTATTAATAAAATAAAAAAAATAATTAATTATATTATTAATAAATAGTATTATATTATAATTATTATTATTAATTTTATACTTTTTATTTAAGAAATTAATAAAAATAAAAAAAAATATATATATTATATACTATAATATTTTTTATATTAAAAAAAATTACTTAATAAATATTTAAAAATAAAATACATATATTTATAAATATATTTAAGAAATTTTTTTTAAAACTTAAAAGTCTAAAAAGGTTTTTTAATAAATAAATAATAAAAAATATATTAATACTTATAAAGGCTTTATATAAAATTAACTTAATTAAGAGTAAAAATTTTTTTATATAATTTATTATACCTTATAAATAAGATATAATATTAAGCCCTTAGAAAATATATTATAAAGAACTTAATAAATAAGTATATATAATACTTTTATTATTAAAATTACTATTAAAACTATTATTAAAATTACTATTAAAATTACTATTAAAATTACTATTAAAATTACTATTAAAATTACTATTAAAATTACTATTAAAATTACTATTATTTATATATTTATATAAGCTAAGATATATCTATTATATATTTAATTAGATAAATTTAATTAATTAAACCTATAGACCTTTATTTACCNTATTATTAAAATTACTATTAAAACTATTATTAAAATTACTATTAAAATTACTATTAAAATTACTATTAAAATTACTATTAAAATTACTATTAAAATTACTATTAAAATTACTATTATTTATATATTTATATAAGCTAAGATATATCTATTATATATTTAATTAGATAAATTTAATTAATTAAACCTATAGACCTTTATTTACCTCTAAGTCTAATGCTAAGCCTTAGCGCTAACTCTTTTTAGGTTTATAGAACTCTAATGCTAACTCTAAGAACTAATTACTTTAAAACCTATAATATTAATAACCCCTATTTCCTAATATAATTATGCCTATAGCTATAGAGCTAGATCCTAGCTAGCTTTAAAATTTCTTTAATCCTTTTATTTAGCGATAAAGAAAATCTTTATAATTATTATAAGTATTATAATTTATGCCTTAGATTAAGTTTTATCTTTTAAGTCCTTAAGGAATTTAATATTTTTATTAATAAAATATTCCTTTTTTTATAGCGTTTTTTTAAGAGCCTTTAATAAAAAAAGCTTTTTTTTAAAAAAATTAAATTTTATATTAATATTATAATTAAATAAAAAAAAACTAAATAAAAAAAACTAAATAAAAAAAACTAAATAAAAAAAAATAATATAATTAAAGATTATAAGTTTAATTAATAATAAATTATTATATTATATATTTATATTAATATTTTTAAGGCTTTTATTTAATATTATTATTTATAGCTTATTATAAGTATTTTTTATATNAAAAAAACTAAATAAAAAAAAATAATATAATTAAAGATTATAAGTTTAATTAATAATAAATTATTATATTATATATTTATATTAATATTTTTAAGGCTTTTATTTAATATTATTATTTATAGCTTATTATAAGTATTTTTTATATTCTTTTAAAGCTTATAGACCTTTTTATTAAGGTTATTTTGGTTATATTAAAGGGTATATTAATAGGTATTAGTTATATTATTTTAATTATTTAATTAAAGGTCTTTATAAAAAGTAATTATTATAATTTCCTTAATATATTATTTATTAATTAATTAGTTATTAATTAATTAACTAATTAATTAACTAATTAGTTATAGTTAAACCTTCTATTATAAGGATAATAGAAGTAATTTTAATCTCTTTAAGTAGTTAAGAATTACGATTAAAAGGTTAATACTAAAAGAGAGAGTTATTATATAAAGGGGATTTTAACCTCTTTAGTTAATTAAGATATAAGCTATTTATTATAAATAAAACTAGCTTTAGTATATTATTAAAGCTATTNTATAAAGGGGATTTTAACCTCTTTAGTTAATTAAGATATAAGCTATTTATTATAAATAAAACTAGCTTTAGTATATTATTAAAGCTATTAATAATTATATAAATAAACCTTATTAATTTAAGCCTATTAAGACCTTTAGCTTTAAGTATAGAGCCCTTATTATTAAAATTACTAAGATATAAATTAAGATACTTTAATCCCTATTTTGAGTAGTATAAAGTTAAGTTATAATATTAATATTCTTATAGCCTCTATTTAATATTATTACTTATAGCTTATTATAAGTATTTTTTATATCTTTATAAAGCTTATAAATCTCCTTGCTAAGGTTATTTTAATTATATTAAAGGGTATATTAGTAGGTATTAGCTATATTATTTTAATTATTTAATTAAAGGTTTTTATAAAAAGTAATTATTATAATTTCCTTAATATATTATTTATTAATTAATTAATTATAATTAAATTTCTTCTTATAAGAATAATAAAAGGAATTTTAATTTCTTTAAGTAATTACGAATTATAATTAAAAGGTTAATATTAAAAGGGAGAGTTATTATATAAAGGGGATTTTAATCTCTTTGATTAGTTAAGATATAAGCTATTTATTATAAATAAAGTTAGCTTTAGTATATTATTAAAGTTATTAATAATTATATAAATAAACCTTATTAATTTAAGCTTATTAAGAATCTAAGCTAAAAGTTAATAATATAAAGCTAAAGAATTAGCTAAGAAAACTTATAATATTATGTCTCTAAGTATAATAATTATAATAAATATAAATAATATTATTAATATTAATAATATATATTAAGTAAATATCTTTCTAAATATAAATAAAATAACTAAAATATAAGTAATTATTAGTTTATTAATTAATAAAATTAATATTATTATTAAAGGTATAATAAGGCCTAAGAATATAAGTAATAATATTATAAATAAATATTATAAAAAGAAAGCTAATATATTATTAAGGGGGAATAAGATATATAAAGAAATCTTAATAAAAAGATAAAATATTATTATAATAAAAAAAATAAAATATAATATATTAGGTAATAAATATTATTTATTTAATAAGTATTAATAAGCTAAAATAAGAATAAGGCTTTAATAAAGCTAATAATATTAAAAGATTATTACTTAATTTTATATTACTTAAAATAGGGATTAAAGTATTATAATTAATATCTTAGTAATTTTAATAATAAAGGCTCTATACCTAAAGCTAGAGGTCTTAANTATTACTTAAAATAGGGATTAAAGTATTATAATTAATATCTTAGTAATTTTAATAATAAAGGCTCTATACCTAAAGCTAGAGGTCTTAATTAGCTTAAATTAATAAGGTTTATTTATATAATTATTAATAACTTTAATAATATACTAAAGCTAGCTTTATTTATAATAAATAACTTATACCTTAATTAACTAATAAGGTTAAAATCCTCTTTATATAGTAGCTCTCCCCTTTAATACTAACCTTCTAATCGCCCTTATAATTCTTAATTACTTAAAGAGGTTAAAATTACTTTTATTATCCTTATAATAGAAGGTTTAACTATGACTAATACTAACTATAACTAACTAATTAACTAACTAATAAACTAAGTAATTAACTAATCTATAACTAATTAGCTAATTAATAATATATTAATAATCGCAATAGCTACTTTTTATAAAAACCTTTAACTAAGCGATTAAAGTAATATAACTAATACCTATTAATATATCTTTTAATATAACTAAGATAACCTTAGCGAGGAAATTTATAAGCTTTATAAAGATATAAAAAATACTTATAATAAGCTATAAGACATAATATTAAATAATTATCTTTAAAGTATTATATTAAATAAAAACCTTAATAATCTAAAATATATTAAACTTATAATCTTTAATTATAATAATTTTTTTTATTTAGTTTTTATTTATTTAATAATAATATTAGATAAAAGATTAATTTTATTAAAAAAAAGCTTTTTTTATTAAAGGCTCTTAAAAAAAGGCTAAAAAAAATAAGTTTTTATTAATAAAAAAAATTAATTCCTTAGGGACTTAAAATATAATTAATATATAATATAGCTTATAATATATATATATAATAAGTAAACTAATTAAATAAGTAAATTACCTTCCCCTACCCCTATAAATAAAAATTATAATAAAAATACTATAAATTATTTAATTAATTAAAACTACTTATTATACTTTTCCTTAGATATCTTAATTATTACTTAATATATCTTTATATTATATTTAAGCTTATTATAAATATTATAATATTAAATACCTAATTATATTAATTTCTTCTAATTCTTATTTTATAATAATTTAATTATTACTTATATATTAATATTTATTTAATTAATTACTTATTTTCTTTCTATTATTATAACCCTTTTTTTTTATAGCTAAGACTTTTTACCTTTTAATATTAATTATATATTTTATTTACCTCTTAAAGGTTTTTATTTTTAGTAATTAATAAAATAACCTAATATATAATTATTTTTATTTTCTTCTTAAGAGATCTTAGGGCTTTAAAGATTAACTCTAAGGAGCTACTTTAATACGTTTTAATTTATCTTTTAAGGTACTTAGATTAAGATCTAGCCTTAAGTATAATCCTTAGGGTCTTTAAGACCTAAGAAGTTTAAAGCTTAGTTCCCTCCTTAATAAGTATTAAAGTCTATAGCTATATATTAAGCTTTAAGATTATATTTTTTAAGTTAAAGGGAATAAAGCTAGCTTTTTTAAAAGCCCCTTTAATATTTCTTTTTATTATAATAGCTTTATATATTATATATAAGGCNCTTTTAAGGTACTTAGATTAAGATCTAGCCTTAAGTATAATCCTTAGGGTCTTTAAGACCTAAGAAGTTTAAAGCTTAGTTCCCTCCTTAATAAGTATTAAAGTCTATAGCTATATATTAAGCTTTAAGATTATATTTTTTAAGTTAAAGGGAATAAAGCTAGCTTTTTTAAAAGCCCCTTTAATATTTCTTTTTATTATAATAGCTTTATATATAATATAAAAAGCTAAAAAAATCTTAATCTTTAAAATATAAATTATAAAGTATTTAATTAATTATTTTTTAATTATATGCTTACTTTAATATATTAAAATACCTAATATTAAGAAGCTAAAATAAATAAAATAAATAAGGTAATAAATAAAGCTAAATAATCTTTTTTTTATAATATCTCTTAAATTTAATGAATTAATAATTTTTATAATTATTAAGAATTAAGAGATNTAATCTTTAAAATATAAATTATAAAGTATTTAATTAATTATTTTTTAATTATATGCTTACTTTAATATATTAAAATACCTAATATTAAGAAGCTAAAATAAATAAAATAAATAAGGTAATAAATAAAGCTAAATAATCTTTTTTTTATAATATCTCTTAAATTTAATGAATTAATAATTTTTATAATTATTAAGAATTAAGAGATAATAAAAATTAATAAATTAATTAATTATATACTAATTAAAATACTTAAGTTACTTAAGATTAATCTTATTATTAATTTAATTATTTTAAGTTATTATAGTTATTTAATTACCTAAGAGGTTATTTTCTTAGTATTAATTAATAAAATAATATTAGCTTATATAAATAATAAATAATTAAATTATTTAATCTTTTATATTAATTACTTAAATAACTATAATTTATTCTTAGTTTTTAAGTTATATTAATTTTAGCTTTAAATACCTTTTTAAGCCTATAATACTTATTTTACTTATAATTATACCTATAAAAAAGCCTATTTTATTAAAGTTATAAATATTATTTAATTAAATATTATATTTTGTAATAATATTTAGAAAAAAAATATATCTTAATCTCTAAGTATTACTTAATAAAATTTAAAGCCTAATATATACTAATTAATAATATATCGCGGTTAATAAGTAATTAATTAGCTATTTCTTTTATACTATAAAGCAAAGAGGGGAATCCTTATAAATCTAAGTTAAGAATAAAGGAAATAAGGATCTATTCTTTTAGATTAAATAGCTAATATAATTTCTAAATAGTATTATATTAAGATTAAATACCTTATTATTAATAATATAATATTATTTATTTAATTTTATATATATCTATAACGCATTAAAGGCTTAATCTTAGATTATTTTAAAGGGCCTAAAGGGTACAAAGTATTTTAGCCTTATAATTAGACTATAATATTATTATTTAACTTTATATTACCTAAAATAAGAATTAAAATATTATAATTAATATCTTTATAATTTTAATAATAATAATTTTATACCTAAAGCTAGAGGTTTTAATAGGCTTAAATTAATAGGGTTTATCTATATAATTATTAATAGCTTTAATAATATACTAAAGCTAACTCTATTTATAATAAATAACTTATATCTTAATTAATTAAAGAGATTAAAATCCTTATAAAAGGGTTAAATCTTAGCTTTTAAGTTTATAAATTAGACGAGGTAATATACATTAACCCTTTTATAAAATAATACTCCCCTTTAATACTAACCTTTTAATCGCCCTTATAATTCTTAATTACTTAAAGAGCTTATAATTACTTTTATTATCCTTATAAGAGGAGGTTTAATTATAACTAATAATAACTATAATTAATTAGTTAATTAACTAATTAACTAATTAATAATAAATTAATAATTATAATAGCTTTCTATAGAGACCTTTAATTAAGTAATTAAAATAATATAGCTAATACTTATTATTATACCTTTTAATATAACTAAGATAACCTTAATAAAGAAATTTATAAGCTTTATAAAGATATAAAAAATATTTATAATACGCTATAAGATATAATATTAAATAAATACTTTTAAAATATTATATTAAATAAAGACCTTAATAATTTAAAATATATTAAACTTATAATCTTTAATTATAATTTTTTTTTTTTTATTTNATTATTATACCTTTTAATATAACTAAGATAACCTTAATAAAGAAATTTATAAGCTTTATAAAGATATAAAAAATATTTATAATACGCTATAAGATATAATATTAAATAAATACTTTTAAAATATTATATTAAATAAAGACCTTAATAATTTAAAATATATTAAACTTATAATCTTTAATTATAATTTTTTTTTTTTTATTTAATCTTTTTTTTTTAATAATAATATTAATAAAAAGATTAATTTTATTAAAAAAAAGCTTTTTTTATTAAAGGCTCTTAAAAAGAGATTAAAAAAAACAAAACTACTTATTAATAAGAAAGATTAATTCCTTAGGGACTTAGAATATAATTAATATATAATATAGCTTATAACCTTTATTATAAATATTAATACCTTTTATTATATTAAATAAAAAGATTAAAAAAGTCTTATAATTAAGATCTAGCTATATAGCTATAGGCGTAATATTAGGAAATAAGAGTTATTAGTATTATAGGTTTTAGAGGGATTAATTCTTAGATTTAGTATTAGAGTTTTATAAACCTAAAAAGAATTAGTACTAAGGCTTAGCGCTAGACTTAGGGGTAGATAGAGGTCTATAAGTTTAATTAATTAAACCTATCTAATTAAATATATAATATATATATCTTACCTTATATAAATATATAAATAATAAGAATTTTAATAATAATTTTAATAATAAAAACTATAATATATTAGGTAATTAAGAATTGATTAATTAAATAGAGATAATATAAATTAAGGGATTTTTAGTTTATTTACTTAATTAGTTTACTTATTATATATATATATTAACCCTTATTATAAATATTAATACTTTTTATTATATTAAATAAAAAGATTAAAGAAATCTTATAGCTAAGATCTAGCTATATAGCTATAAGTATAATATTAAGAAATAAGGGTTATTAGTATTAAAAGTTTTAGAGGGATTAATTCTTAGAATTAATATTAAAATATAAACTTAAAAAGAATTAATATTAAGGCTTAATATTAGACTTAAAAGTAAATAAAGGTCTATAAGTTTAATTAATTAAATTTATCTAATTAAATATATAATATATAAATCTTAGCTTATATAAATATATAAATAATAGTAATTTTAATAACAGGTTTAATAATAAATATTAAAAGATTAATAAAGTATTTTAATTATTTATATTATAATAAAAAAGAAATAAAGATTAATTTTAAGTATTAAAGTAATATAATAAAACGCTTTTATTAAGGCTTTATTTATAGACTAAGGAACTTAGAGGAGTTATTTAAAGTGTTTTTATTTACTTAAAGATCTTAGGGACTAAGATCTTTAAAGGGAAGGTAATTATAAGGATATAAGGTAATTATTAAATTAATTAGTTAATTAGGGTAACCTTAGCTAGTTATTATATATAGAGACTTCTTAAAAGCTCTATAGCTAAGCTATTATAAAAGGCTTAATAAATTAAAGTCTTATATATAATAAAGACTTACCTTTAATCTATAATTTTACCCTAATCTAGCAATTAAGGCCTAATACCTTATAATTAATAATTACTTAATTTATATTATTAAAATTAACTTTATCATTTATATTTTTTATAATTATTATATTTAATAATATAATATTATAAATTCTTTAAGTTAAGTTATTAGCTTTATATTATTAACTTCTACTTTAAATTTCTAATATATTATTAAGTATTATTTAATAATATTAAACTTTTATATTATTTTTTAAGAATATTACTTAATATAAGTTACTTCTTTAATATATAATTTGTTTTTTTATCTTTTATATTATGCTTTAATATATTCTTATTATTTTTAAGATTTATAATATTATATAAAATAATATTAGGAATTAATATATTAACTTTACTAAGGATATTAATAGTAAAATAATAATTAATTATTAGCTTATTAAGTTACCTTTTACTTAAAAATTATAATTTATTTATATTTCTATATTTATAAAATTTTTTTTGTTTATTTTTTATTTATTATATAGGCCTAAGTTTATATTAATTTTATTATAATTTATAATTTAATAAATATTACTTAGGTTATTTATATTTATAATAATATTAAGCCTTATATCTTTTATTAAACTTTATTTTATTTTATATTTATTAGAATTATATTTATTATAATATAAAATTTAAGTTTTTTTTTATTTATAATTTCCTTTTATTATTAATTAATTAAATAAATATTATATATAATAATAATAATTTTATTTTTGTTTATTTTATAATTTATATTTATATTTTTTTTATTTCTTAGGCTAATAAAATATATTATTAATACTAAAAATCATAATGCTTTATTAATAGCTCTTATTTTATTAAAAAGGCTAAGATTATTAAGCAAAATATAAATAAGGCTATAATAAGGCCTTAGCTTATTATTAATAATATTATTCTTATTACTTTTTTTAATTCTTAAGTAATTAACGCTAATTTTAATTTATTTTTATAGTTTTTAATATATATTTAATAATAGCTTAATAATAATTATTTTTTTCTAATTTTATTAAATTATAATTTTTATTATTTAATTTTTTTATTTAAGTTTTCTTAAAAATTTATAATTTTATTTTCTTATAAATGCTTAGCTAAAAGATTAATTATATATTATTGTATTTTTTATATTTTTTTTTATAACTTGATATTATTTCTTATTTATTATTTTTATGTTTTCTAAGTAATAATAAGGCTTTTAAGTATTATATTTTATTAATTAGACCATTTATTTAATAAGATAAAATAGTATTTTATTAATAGGCTTATAATTTAGTATTTTCTTATTAAAATTATTCTTAAAATTATTATTATTTCTATATTTATATAAGTTAAGATATATATATTATATATTTAACTAAATAGGTTTAATTAATTAAACCTATAGACCTTTATTTGCCTCTAAGTCTCGCGCTAAGGCCTAGTATTAACTCTTTTTAGGTTTAGTAATAAAACTCTAATGCTAACTCTAAGAACTAATCCATCTAAAACCTGTAATACTAATAACCCCTATTTCCTAATATAGTTGCGCCTATAGCTATATGGCTAGATCTTAGCTAGTTATAGTAAGTCTTTATTAATCCTCTTATTTAGCATAGCGGAAGGTATTAATACTTATAACGAGGGTTATAAGCTACGCCGCGTATTAATTACATTCTAAGTTATAACTAAAGATTACAAGTTTAATATACTTTAGATTATTAAGGTCCTTACTTAATATAATACTCTAAAGGTATCTATTTAATATTATTTCTTATAGCTTATTATAAGTACTTTTTATACCCTTATAAAGCTTATAAACTTCTTTACTAAGGTTATCTTAGTTATATTAGAAGGTATATTTATAGGTATTAGCTATGTTATATTAATCTCTTAGTTAAAGGTCTCTATAGAAAATAGCTATCGCGATTATTAATATATTATTAATTAGTTAATTAGTTATAGATTAGTTAATTAGTTATAGATTAGTTAATTAGTTATAGATTAGTTAATTAGTTAGTTAACTAGTTAATTATAATTATTATTAGTTATAATTAAACCTTCTCTTATAAGGATAATAAAAGCAATTTTAACCTCTTTAAGTAATTAAGAATTTTAAGGGTAATTAAAAGGTTAATATTAGAGAGGAGAATTACTATATAAAGGGGTTAATATATATTACCTTATCTAATTTATAAACTTAAAAGCTAAGAATTAACCCTTTTATAAAGATTTTAATCTCTTTAATTAATTAAGATATAAGCTATTTATTATAAATAAAGCTAGCTTTAGCCCATTATTAAAGCTATTAATAATTATATAAATAAACTTTATTAATTTAAGCCTATTAAGACCTCTAGCTTTAAGTATAAAGCCTTTATTATTAAATTATTAAGATATTAATTATAATACTTTAATCCCTATTTTAGGTAATATAAAATTAAATAATAATATATATAATATAATATAAATTACATAAATTAATATATAATTAATAAATATATATATATAAAATAATTAATATATTTATTAATATATATAATATAATAATATACTTAAAGTAATTATATCTTATATAAAAAGTAATTTTTTAATAATCTTCTTTATTAAATTTAATCTTATAATAAATATTATTATAACTTAGTTTTATATTACTTAAAATAGGCATTAAAATATCTTAATTTATATCTTAGTAACTTTAATAATAAAGGCTTTATACTTAAAACTAAAAGCCTTAATAGGCTTAAATTAAAAAGATTTATATATATAACAAGTAATACCTTTATTTATAATAAATAGCTTATATCTTAATTAGTTAAAAAGGTTAAAATCTAATCCCTTTATATAATAGCTCTCTTTTTTAATATTAACCTTTTACTTATAATTTTTAATTACTTAAAGAAATTAAAATCGCTTTTATTATCTTTATAAGAAGAGATTTAATTATAATTAATAATAATTATAATTAACTAATTAATTAATTAATCAATAATATATTAATTAAATTATACTAATTATTTTTTATATAGACTTTTAATTATATAATTAAAGTACTATAATTAATAAATTATTACTTTCTAAGAGAATTAAAGAGAATCTAGAAAATACTAATTACTTAGCAATATGGCCTTAAAAAACCTAAAAGAGTATTAAAATAAGACTTAATAATAGTAATTTACTTACTTATAATAGCAAGGGGAATATATACTAAGCGCATTATATTAATAAAACTAATAATACTTAATTAAGGAAGAAAGGGGCTTTAATAAAGTATATATCATTTAAATTAGAAATAGGCTATATTTATATTAATTATATATATTAAAAAAACCTAATAATTAAAAAATATAAAATATTAATATATTTAATTAGAAAATTAAAATAAATATTATTAATAAAACTATAGTTTTAATTTAAAGAAATACCTTTTATATAATTAAATTAACTACTTATAGGCTTATTAATATACTAATAAGTTATAGTAAATATATTAATAAACTAATTAATAAAATATTAAATTATAATATTAGTAAAAAGGCTATCAAGGAAAGAATATATTAATAAAAAAAATAACAAATAAGATAATTTATTTAGATTAACAACTTAATAAATATATATTATTATAGTAATAATAATACTTTAAGATTAGCCCCCTTAATAATAAACTTAATTCCTTTGAGATATAAATAAAAAATTATAATCTAAGTAAGGGATTATCCCTTAGAAATAAAAGATTAAAGCTTAGATATATAATAATAATAATAAATAAAGCTATAAAATTTAATAATATTATAGTATTAAGAAGATTATAAAGGAATAATATATTATTTATTTTTAAGAAAAATATAAAATAATATATAAAAGGCTTAAATTAAATTACCGTGTTTTTTAATAAAGATATTATAATTAATAAATAGGCTTATAATAGGTTAAGAGCTTATTTATAGAAATAATAAATAGTAAATATAATATCTTATAAAAGAAATTTTATAGAGGAAATAATATTAGTATTATTAAAATAAAATAAATTACGCTCAGGTATAAAAAAGCCTTATAAATAAATTTTATTATTAAAATAGCCTTAATTTAAGATATAAATAACCTTTATAATTATAACTTAGTCTATAGAGTTATAATATATTACTATAAACTATATAATAAAAAAGTTTAGCTAAGATAAGTAATATTTTATATATGAATATAGTAGAAAATATAATAATAACTAAATAAGATATAGATATTATATAATTAATATATACTTTAAGGGTTAAATCCTATATATTGCCTTAGTTAAATTTCTCTTATATAATATACACTATAACTCTTAGTTAAAAAGTTACTTAAAGGCTAAAAAGATCTAAAATAAAATAAGAAATTATTATATTAATAAATTAATATATTTTATAAATAACTTAAAAGAAAGTTATTTATATATGATATTTTTTATAAAGAAGGTCTTTATAAATATCTTAATTATTATAAAAAACCTAGTTAAAAAGAAACCTAGATATTCTCTAGGCTTTATAATAACTAAGAGATAATTTACTTAAATTATTAAAAGTATACTTAATATATAAATATAAAATATAAGAAGTAAATTACTTATATAAAAAATAAAAAATATAATATTATTATTTTACTTTATACTACCTAAAATAGGAATTAAAGTAATATAATTAATATCTTAGTAATTTTAATAATAAAGGCTTTATACCTAAAGCTAGAGGTCTTAATAGGCTTAAATTAATAAGGTTTATCTAGATAATTATTAATAGCTTTAATAATATATTAAAGCTAGCTCTATTTATAATAAAGAGCTTATATCTTAATTAACTAAAGAGGTTAAAATCCCCTTTATATAATAACTCTCCCCTCTAATATTAACCTTTTAATTATAATTCTTAATTACTTAAAGAGATTAAAAGTACTTTTATTATCCTTATAAGAGGAGATTTAATTATAATTAGCTAATTAATTAGTTAATTACCTAATTAATTAATTAATAAATAATATATCAAGGAGATTATAATAGCTTTTTATAGAGACTTTTAATTAAATAATTAAAATAATATAGCTAATACTTATTAATATATCTTTTAATATAACTAAGATAACCTTAGCGAGGAAGTCTATAAGCTTCATAAAGACGCAAAAAGCACCTATAATAAGCTATTAGTAATAATATTAAATAAAGGCCTTAAGAGTATTAATATAAGTATATAATATAATAATCTATTATTAATTAAACTTATAATCTTTANATTAATTAATAAATAATATATTAAGGAGATTATAATAGCTTTTTATAGAGACTTTTAATTAAATAATTAAAATAATATAGCTAATACTTATTAATATATCTTTTAATATAACTAAGATAACCTTAGCGAGGAAGTCTATAAGCTTCATAAAGACGCAAAAAGCACCTATAATAAGCTATTAGTAATAATATTAAATAAAGGCCTTAAGAGTATTAATATAAGTATATAATATAATAATCTATTATTAATTAAACTTATAATCTTTAATTATATTATTTTTCTTTTATTTAGCCTCTTTTTATTTAGTTATAATATTAATAAAAAGTTTAGCTTTCTTAAAAAAGAGCTTTTTTTTATTAAAGGCTTTTAAGAAGAAGCTATTAGAAGGGAAATATCTTATTAATAAAGATATTAAATTCCTTAAGGACTTAAAAGATAATACTTAAGATAAGATATAAGTTATAATACTTATAATACCTATAAATACCTTCTATATTATTAAATAAGAGGATTAAAGAAGTCTTATTATAGCTAGCTAAGATCTAGCTATATAGCTATAGGCATAACTATATTTAGAAATATAGGTTATTAGTATTATAGGTTTTAGAGGGATTAGTTCTTAAAGTTAGCATTAGAGNTAATACTTAAGATAAGATATAAGTTATAATACTTATAATACCTATAAATACCTTCTATATTATTAAATAAGAGGATTAAAGAAGTCTTATTATAGCTAGCTAAGATCTAGCTATATAGCTATAGGCATAACTATATTTAGAAATATAGGTTATTAGTATTATAGGTTTTAGAGGGATTAGTTCTTAAAGTTAGCATTAGAGTTCTATAAACCTAAAAAGAGTTAGCGCTAAGGTTTAGCGCTAGACTAAAACTTAGAGGTAGATAGAGGTCTATAGGTTTAATTAATTAAATTTATTTAATTAAATATATATTATATATATCTTAGTTTATATTAATATATAAATAATAATAGTTTTAGTAGTAATTTTAATAATAAATAAGAAATAAGTATATATATATAACTCATTTATAAAGTATTAAAATATATATAATTTATTTTATATTTCTCTGTTAAAACTATAAAAAGAGTAATAAGTTTTTAATAAATAATTATAAATTTTTTTATTCTTAAGGATAAGTTTAATTAATAAAAAATACAAAATATAAATATATATATAAAAAATAAAAAAAAAAAAGAATTTTATTCTCTTAAATATAAAACAATTAATAAAATATAATATATAAGAAATTAAACTAAATTTATTAAATATATAAGTAATACTATAGAAATATATTATAATTATATAAAAGAATTATAAAAATAAAATACGCTATAATTAAATATATATTTAAAATAAAATTAAAAAATACTAAATTTAACTTAGATACTAAAAGTATAAAATAATACTAAAAAATAAAACCTAGGTAATATATTATTAAAAACTTATTCTATTAAGATTATTAATATTATAAATAATCTAAATATTATTTATAATTTTAATACTAATTAACCTTATATACTAGCTTAATAATATAAGAATATATTATTAATATGTCTTTTTTCTTAGCATTAGGGATAAAAGTATTATACCTATAAGTCTTAATAGCTACTAAAAGATTAATAATACCTATAAGATAAAAGCTAATACTAATAAATAAAATAAGGTAAATAAGTCTAATATTATTATTATTATAACTAATTGAACTATAATTATATAATAACCTAAGGCTATAAAATAAATGATTATTATAACCCTTAAGTTTAATACTTATTATTAATATATTTATATTATTATATAAGCTGCCAATTATTATATTAAGTTCTTAGCGAGGGTTTTTATTATATAACTAGATAACATTAATAATAACATATTAAGTTATCTCTGCGAGATTTATATTTAGTTTAATCTTATATTAAAGTTTATTAAAATAATTATAATAAAATAATAAAATATTATATTATATTTAGATACTAATTCTTAAGACTAAAGAATTTCTTTTAGGGTTTCTATTTTACTTATAATTTATAGGCTTATATTACTATTATATTACCTAATAAATTAGTAAATAAGTATATTAAATATAAATATTTGTGTACAAACCAATGTTATTTTAAATATTATAAATAAGCTTATATATTATATTATATAAGAATTAGATAATATCTTAATGTTTATAATAGATTTATTAAAAATTACTATTAATTTAGAAATAAAATTAAAATACCTAAAACGCTTTATTTTCGCTTATTAATCAAAAACAATAAATATTAATTTACCGAGGTATTACTAATATAAGAGATATTATAATTTATATTAATATACTTTAAAGAGTATATATAAAACATTTTACATATTTATATATTTTAAAATATACGATTAAGGCTATAATTATATTTCTTTAATATTATAATATAAGTTATAAAGAGAGATCTTATTAAAGGATTAGTTATAGCTAAGTTGAAAAAAAGATAAATATAATCAAATCGAAAAAAAATAAACTAAGACTATAATTATAAGAAACATAAAGAAATATCTATAAATAATAAAAATATAGTAATAAAAAAGTAAAATAAAATAAATAAGAGAATTATATTATAATAAAAAAAATCTATATTATAATAATAATTACTTAAATTTAGAATTATTAATCTTGATTAGCTAATAAATATAAAATAATAATATAATATATATATATATATATATTAATTTTAAATAATTCTTATAATATATATTTTAAAGGGTTATAAAAGCCATAAAAAAAAGTATAAAAATAATGATAAATTATGATTAATAAGCTATAATGAATATAAGGGACTTATTAAGGTTATTAAAGAGCACGAAAATTTTAATTTTAATATATATATAATATAATAAAATATATAATTATAATTAGATAATAAAGCTTAGGGACTAAGTTCTCTAAAGAAGAGGTAATTATTATAATATTTAGGGTTAATTAGTTATTACTAAAGGTATAATAATAATCTACCACGGTTATATAACCTAAGATGCGTTATATCTTAATATAGCTAAAGCCTTTATAAAGATTTAATAAGTTAAAGTCTTTATAATAATATAAATATACCTTATACCTCTAATTGTAGCTTAATTATTCCTAAAGGGCCTATCTTTTTATATCTATAAAGGCTTTTAGTTAATAAATTAAAATAATATTATTAATAACTGTAGGTATGTCTTTTTATATAACTAAGATAACTATATTAAGAAGGTTTATAAGCTTTGTAAGGGTATGAAAAGTACTTATAGTAAGCTATAAGTAGTAATGCATAAAAAAATCTTTAAAATATTAAAATATATATATTATGTAGTAATTTAATATTAATTAACTTTATTATCTTTAAGTATAATATTCTTCCTTTATTAAACCTTTTTTTACTAAGTTTTAGTATTAATAAAAGGTTTAATTTTATAAAAAAAGTGCATTTTATATTAAAGGCTTTTAAAAACAACAAGGTAAAAATAACCATATTAATATATCTATTAAATTTCTTAAGGACTTATAAGGTTATGATTAATATAAGAAATAGGTTATAGTACTTATAATAAGTATTAAGACCTTTTATAATCCAAAATAAAAAATTAAAGAAATTAGCTAGCTAAGATCTAATTATATAGCAATAAGTATAAATATATTAACAAAGAGTATTTATTATAAGTATTCTAAGTTTTAAAAAGATTAATTGCGAGAGTTAGTATTAATATTTTATAAACCTAAAAAGAATTAATATTAAGGCTCACCGCGAAATCAAAGCTAAATAATAAATAGAAGCTTATAATTTTAATTAATTAAATTTATTTAGTTAAATATTTAATCTATATAGCTTTGCTTATATAAATATATAAGTATTAAAAATAAGTATACTAATAATGAAAAATCATTAATTAATATAATATAAGCTTTATATCTTAGAGAACTTAATTATTTGTATTTAATATATATTATATATTTCTTTTTCCATATAGCTAAATATAAATATATTAATTAGTAGTATTATTTATACTTAGTAATTATTATATATTTCTTTTAAAATTTAAAAAGTCTAAAAAGTCTTATATATGTTTTTTCTTTTTAAAAATTATTAAGCATTAAGTTTTTTTAATCTAATTTAAGTATTAAGGCTTTAATTTATTTCTAGTGTTAAGTAAGAAAATATAAATAAGATATTTTATATATTTTTTTTAAAGATTTTATTTTAAGTAATGTATTTTAAGGTTATACCTTAAGAAGTCTTAAAGTATTATTTCTAAGTATTTTATACATTATTTTTATATTTATAGATTAATTGATATATTATATATATAAAAGATATAATAAATATTTAAAAAGCGAATAAGATATTTATATATTTATACTTTAAGTCTAATTAATAACTATATTAATCTAAGAAATATAATTATGTTCTTAAAGTAATAATCCTTAATATATATTATAATTTTATTAATTAATTTAAATTTTCTTTATTTAATAATATATATTTTTATCTTATTTTTATTTATTAACTAAATTAAATTTTAATACTAAGTTTCTATAACTTAATATTATTAATTATATTCAAAACATTATAAAATATAAAGTAAATTCTTATTTTAAATCTAATTAAACATATAAATTATTTTTAAAAAACTCTATATTCTTTTTATTCTTTATTTATTAAAAAAATACTTCTATAATTTAATAAAGAGTTTTAATAAAGCCTTTAATATATTATTTCTAAAAGTTCTACTTTATTAGGTCAGTTTATAAGGGATTAAGATTATATTAAAAGATAATATATATAAATATATATATATATATTACTCCTAGTAATCTCTAAAGTAATTAAATTAATATTTATACTTTTACTTTTAATATAATATTATTTAGTAGCTTTATAAGTAATAATTATATCTTATTATTAAGTAATTAAATCTAATATAATTAGTATTTTATTATTTTATTTTATATTTTATATGTATTTATTTAAAGCTTTTAAGACATTTAAATAGAATTAATAAGGGAAAAGTAAATTAATAAATATATCTCTTAGAGCTTCAACTACCCTTAAATGACTCCAAGCTAATAGAAATATAATTTAAAATATATTTAGCTAAGTCTTAGCTTTCTTATAAGCTATAAATTAATTATATATATTTATATACTTATACCTATAAGGACTTAGACTTTTTTAAGGATTATTTTAAGAACTAATATAGCTATTAAGCGTATTTTCTTTTAGGTATATATTTATATTTCTTAAAAAATAAAAATTTAGGTTAAACTTTAAGGCTTTTTTATATTTTTTATATTATTTAGCGTAGTTACTAAAATTTAACTTATTTTTATTAAAACCTTGTCTTCTTAACTTAATACTACTACTTAATTAACTCAGGCTATATTCTTTATATAGGCTTTTATAACTTCTATTTAAACTCTGTATCTTAGCTTATATAACTTTAATTATATATAAATACTTTTCGCTAGGGTTATCATTAACAAGAGTATAAGATAATAAGATTAATTTTCTTAATATTTCTATTTCTTATTTAAAGGTTTTAAGATAGATATTATAAAATAGAAAGTATTTATTTATTAATATTTTTCCTTTAAGATTGTTTTTTATATAAAGAATTATATCTTTATTATAAACAGATAAAGTATTTTAAATTGTATTTTTATATGAACTTAATACTCTAAGTTATAAAAGATAATTTAGGTTTTCTTATTTCTTTTTAATTATTTTTAATAAAATATTCTATTAAGTTTTTTTTTATATATATAATACTATATTAATCTTTTAATAATTTATTTATAATTTTAGATTAATTATTAAGATATTTTCTCTTAGAGTTTTAAGCTTGTATATATGTTATTGAAATCTAAATAGCTTAAAGTATTTTTAGAATGAATCTTTTATTAATAAATGTATAATACTAATATTATTATATGAATATATAATAACTAATATAATAAATAATATAATAAATAATATAATATTATTTTAAATTAGTTAACTTATTATATAACTATAATTATATTTATATATAATTAAATAGTTATATTTTATATATTATTATCTTATTTTCAATAATTTTACTTAAGATATATTAATAATTTATAGGTAACAAGAATATAATATAGCTTATTTACCTATATTATATTATATTTTTTTGCTTCGTATGTATAATTATTATAATTAAACTTTGAAATTAAGATAATTATTTCTTATTAATGAAATAAATAAGCTATTTAAATATAAATAATAGATACCTAGCTTTAATCTAAGAAATAAGATATTATAATCCTGGTTACTTTCTCATATTTTTATCAACCTATTATTAGTTTTCATTATTGATTAATATTACGACCTCTTATGGTTAAAAAAGAAAGTTTGTATATTTCATATTATAGTATATAATTACTTAATTATTAATAATTACTTAATAGCTAATAAATACTTTCACCTTAGTAAAATAACAATACCTATTTTAAATAAAATACTTAAGTTAAACTGATATAAGTAATACTTTATAAGAAGTTTACATATATACTTAAAATAGCCTTCTTAAAAAGGTTTAAAAGCTTATAAAGGTGCAACAAATACTTATAATAAGCTATATTTTTAGTATAATTATTATATGTATAATAAATAAGTACATAAAATAAAAATCACTTAACCTATATTATCTCTATTTATTTATTTAATTATTAATTACTTATTAATTAAAATATATTATTAATTAGTATTTATTACACTTTAAGTACAATTAAGTAATACCTAGGGCTTAATATATCCTTTCTTTATTAATATAATTAGTAAAAAGTAAAATATAAAATACTAATAATTATATATAATTTATTTTAAATTATTATAAGTAAAATTAGTATATAAAATAAAATGTTTAATTAAATAATTTTTATATCTATAATAAAATTAGCTTTATTATAAATATAAATATAAATAAATTAATAATTATAGGCTTAAAAAGATATTTAAAATTAAAATAAAATAACTAAATGATTAAGCATTATATATATTTACTTAAGTAATTAGTATGAAAAGTAAAGGTATATTCTATTTATTAGTTAATTAATATAAAAAATTAAATAACTTATATATATTACTATTATAAGCTAAAATTACTATTATAATACTAAGAAAATAACTTTTAAAATAATTAAATTTATAATATAATTAATTTTAAATATTTAAAATATATTATTTAGAAATAATTATTAAATTAATTATATNTAAGTAATTAGTATGAAAAGTAAAGGTATATTCTATTTATTAGTTAATTAATATAAAAAATTAAATAACTTATATATATTACTATTATAAGCTAAAATTACTATTATAATACTAAGAAAATAACTTTTAAAATAATTAAATTTATAATATAATTAATTTTAAATATTTAAAATATATTATTTAGAAATAATTATTAAATTAATTATATTTTATATATTCTTAATTTTGAATAAATAGTAATCTTAATAATATACTAAACTTAAATAATCTTATAAAAAGAATTTATTTTATATTATATTTTATTTAATTTATTATAACTTTTAAATATTAGAAGCTTTTAACCCTTTAAGTCTTAAACACCCTAAGGATAATATTTAAGGCTAAATATTAACTAAATATTTTAAAAGATAAATTACGAAGAAAAATAATATCTTAGAATATATTTTTAAAGCCTTTAAAGTCCTTTAAGAAAGATAAAGAAATATATAATAAGTTAGATTATTACTTATTAAAAATAAAAGCCTTAAAGAAATATATACATTACTTAAATAATAGTAAAAAACTAAAAATAATTAAGCTATAAAAATAATAACTAATACTAATAAAAATATAAAATAATTAATGAATAAAATAACTATTAATTTATAAATAACAGCTATGTTATAAGAAAAGAATAATTAAGATAGATTTATAAAATTAAGGATTTAATATTATAATATGTATAATAAGCTTAGTTATAATATAAAAATATATTAAATATTAATAAAAGCTTATACCTAGGGCCTAAGACCTTATAGCTCTTTTCTTTAATATTTACTTTTTAAATACTTTTATAATTCTTTCTTACTTAAAGAGATTAAAATCTTAGAGATATATATTTTTATTATACTTATAAAAAGGTTATTTATGACTAATTATTATATTTAATTAATTAATTAATAATTTATTAATTAGACTATAATAAGATATTGTAAAAGCTTCTAATTAGATATATTAAGGAATACAATGAATAGTTATTAATATATCTTTTAATATAATTAAAATATCTATATTAAGGAGATATATAAGCTTTATAAAAGTATTAAAAATATTTATAATAAGCTAAAAATAATAATAATATTAAATAAAGCCTTTTAAATTTTTAATATAATTACATTTCTTAATAATACAATTTTACTTAAATCTATGATTTTTAGGTATAATATTCTTTTTTATTTAGTTTTCTTTTATTTAATTTTAATATTAATAGCGTATTTAATTTTAAAAAAAAAGCTTTTTTTATTAAAAATTATTAAAAAAGATTTAAAAAAAAATAAAATTTATAATAATTTAAAATCATAACTCCCAAAGGCCTTGTTATATAGTAAATATAAAATATATATTATACCCTAGGTTTATAATCTAGCTAGTAATTAATCTATTAACTAATTAACTAAGATTAATAATAATTAAAGAATTATAAATTTTTTAGTTATAAACTAATTAAATTTACTTTATAATTTTAATAAAGGATTTTAATTAGATTAAAGTGAATAGCTATTTATAACTAAGGAATTTTAGTTAAACTAAATAATAACTAAGAGTAAGACTAAGATTTTTTAGTTAGACTAAAAAGTTAACCTTTAGTTCCTAGATAAATTACTTATATATAAAAAAACTACTTATTTAAATTATAACTACTTATATAATCTTATTAAGCTTCTATAAATAATCTTCTTAAGGAGACTATATATAATAGCTTAGATAAAATATTTTACCTTGATTTTATATAGCTTATTAAGCTATATAAAAAATATTAAAAAATTGCATATCTTAGAAACTCTAATTAAAGTCTTTAAAGAGGACTAAGATAGAAAATACTATAAGTAATATAAAAGAACCCCTATTTATAGATAAATAAAGATATAATATAAATTAAAATATTAAGAATATATATTATATAATAACCCTAATCTTAGCCCATGATTAAAAAAAATTAATTAAAATATAAACTTTTTTTATTATAATAAGGCTTATTATTATAATTATATTATTAAAAAATATTTGTTTATCTTTTAATTAAATATAGAGCCTTAATACTCATAAATAAGAATAAAGTAAAAATCGCCTTGTTTTGCTTATATATATAAAACCATAACCCTAGGGCTATCTTACCTAATAATCGCTATATAAGTAAATTAAAAATTACATATCTAAAAGCTTTAATTTAACTCTTGAAATAATATTAAGTTAAAAAAAGCTTTAATTAGCCCTAAAAAATAGCTATAATAAGAAAAAAAATGTATATAAATACTATTAATATAAATAACTATATATTATCTAAATACTATAGGGTTAGTCGTATGTTTATTATTTAATATAAATATTTATCCTCAATACGCTTATTTTCTATCTTAATTAGCTCCTCTTCGATAATTTTAGCCCTTTCCTTATTTTTAGCTCTCTTTAGCCCTCTTTAGCATTACTATCTTTGATAATTAATTTAATAACAAGCCTATCTAAGTCCTAAATTTCTTAACTTTTTAATGAAATTAGCTATTTAATTAATTTAAAAGAAATTTAATTTCTAAATAAAAAAAACCATTTTTATATAAATAAAAGTAATAAAAACAGCCAAATAATACCTAGCTACAATAAATAAACCAAAAAACATAATTATATATATTTTCTATAATAATAAAATATAATCCAATTTATATTTAATATAAAATAAATTATAAAAGTTAAGGTTATAAATATATCTTGCTTTATATTATTTTTAGTGAAATAAAGATTATATTTCTTAATCGTATTTAAATTATTAATATAAAACTCTTTCTTAAAGTTTATTTTTATATATTTAAAAAGAAAACGTTTATAAATAAAATCTATATCGAATTTATTAATAAATTAATTAATCTTTAAATATCCTTTTTTAGCCTTTATTATATTAGATATGTATTTAATATATATAGATTATAAATAAACTAAATTCTTTTTAAAGATATTTTAAATATATATTTAACTTATTTTTTCTATTTTTACTTAAAGAATATAAGTATATTTGAGATAATATTATAATAATAATAGTATTTCTTAATAAGGTTAAAATATATTTAAATACACTTAAGGTTTAAAGGGTTTATAAGAATAAAAGGCTAATTTAGTTTAAATTTATATATATAATAATTAAAACTTTATATATATATTTTTATAATTTAATATATATTATTTAAGGTAAAATTTCTTTTCGCTTTTCTATGCTCTTTATAATAGGATTAAAATAATTAACGTAATAATAATATAAGTAAATTAATAATAAATAAATAAATAATAGAATAGAATACTTACTTTATTTAGTGATTTTAATTACTACATAAAGTTCTTTTTTAATTTTTCTAGGTTACTATATAATTTATAAATATATAATAGATATAATAGCCCCTTAGGCATAGTTAAATAAACTTATCCTTATAGCTTAATAAAAGCTTTAAAAGACTTAAATAATAGATTTTAAGTCTTTTAAAGCTATTTAATCTAAGTTATTAAAAGTAATAGCTTTTACCTCCTTATTAAAAGCTATTTTAATAATATAATTAATAAGCTCTTTTGAGATAAGAGCTATACAAACTATATTATAAGTATAATTCTAGCGGGTTATATTATTTATATAGTTACTTAGTATATATGTTAATAATAAGAATAATTAATAAAAAAGAAAAAAAAGAGAAATAAATATACCTAAAGAGATAAATTAAATATTAAAATTACTAAGTAAAGCTTTATGTTTTATTTCCTTTTTTATTCCTTCTAAGAATTGTTTTTTTATAGTATTATTATATTTCATAATTATTATAATATAGCGTAATTAGGTTTTTAAGGCTATATATAAGTTAATAAGCATATAAATTAAAATAGCTTTAATTTTATATGTATTTTTATAACTTACAGAAATAAATTCTTTTTTGAAATTAGTTTTTTCCTAAACTATTTTCTATAGATAAAGTGTTTTTATAGATAAATAATATATATTAGAAGATAAATTAGAAAGATTAGTATTTAAATATTTTTAAAGAATATCTTATATAATAAATAAGATTAAAGATATAATTAATATAGCAAATATAATAGTTAAATTCCTTTTTATAGCTATTTTTGGCTATATTTCAAAAGGTATATAAGAACTAATTATTATTTACTATATTATCGCATATAATACTAGAAGTAAGTATTAATTCTTTTAACCTTTATTTTATTAGGGTTTTTTAATTATAATTTAATAAACACTAAATTATTAATAAACAGCTTTAATTAAGTAAAATAATAATACTTACCTAAAAATAGTTTATGTAAAAAAATTAAGAAATTCCCTTAAGATAATAAAGAATTAATTATAAATATATAATCTAATATAAGCTTTATTTAGTTTATTAAACCTGATTTATACACTAATATAAGGTAAGTAAGTATTAGGTTTCAGGTTATAGTTACTAATAACCTTGTATTTTATATTAAGATTAGATAAGATATAAGATAAAATAATTCTTAAATATAAATTTTACATATTAAAATCTTATATATTAAAAGTAATTAAAAGACCTTGAATAAGTTATATTTATATCTAATTATAAGTTTAAATAAAAGTAATTTATTTTAAAAGTGTTTTTTAATAAGCGTTTAAAATCCTATGTATTTATAATAGGTAGTTAGCTATAAGGTAATTAATATATATATTCTACTTAAATAAAAATAAAAAAGATACTTATTATACTAAGATAATAACTCTTAAAAAAACTTATTATTAATAATAAATAAAGATAAGTTATTTTAGATAATAAAATATATCTTCTTAAGGTAACTTTACTTAGTAAATAAAGATTTTTAATATTTTTTCTTTATAATAAAATTTTAAAAACTTTTTTTTAGGTTAAGGGTATTTCTTATTATAATTATAATTTATTAATATTTTACTTATTATAACATAAAGTAATTATTACTTTTTTTATATATATTTTAATTTTGTATTATAAATAATTTTAATATATTTTTATTTTAAAATTTTATAAAATTAAAAACTTAAAAGCTAATTACTTTAATAGTCTTTTTTTATTATATCTACAAATAATTAATAAAAACCTTAATAAAAACCTTTATATTTTTAAATATTATAACTTTACTTTATAGTACTTAAAATAAGAATAAAAATATCTAAATTTATATCTTAGTAATTTTAATAATAAGGGCTCCATACCTAAAGCTAAAAATCTTAATAAGCTTAAATTAATAAGATTTATCTATATAATTATTAATAGCTTTAATAATATAATAAAGCTAGTTTTATTTTTAATAGATAGCTTATATCTTAATTAACTAAAGAAGTTAAAATCTAACTACTTAATATAATAGCTCTCCCTTTAAATATTAACCTTTTAATTATAANTATATAATTATTAATAGCTTTAATAATATAATAAAGCTAGTTTTATTTTTAATAGATAGCTTATATCTTAATTAACTAAAGAAGTTAAAATCTAACTACTTAATATAATAGCTCTCCCTTTAAATATTAACCTTTTAATTATAACTTTTAATTAGTTAAAGAAATTAAAATTATTTCTATTATTTTTATAAAAATAAATTTAATTATAATTAATAATAATTATAATTAATTAATTAATAAATAATATATTAAAGAAATCATAATAGCCTTTTATTAAAACCTTTAATTAAATAGGTAAAAAAATATAACTAAGACTTATTAATATATTTTTTAAGATAATTAAGATAATCTTAATAAGAAAATCTATAAGTTTTATAAAAATATAAAAAGTACTTATAATAAGTTATAAATAATAATCTTAAATAAAAGGCTTAAAAACATTAATATAAATAGATAATATAATAATTTATTATTAATTATACTTATAATTTTTAATTATATTATTTTTTTTTATTTATTTTTTTTTATTTAATTATTTATAACTTAACTTTATATTACCTAAAATAGGAATTAAAGTATCTTAATTTATATCTTAGTTAGTTTAATACTAAGGACTTTATACTTAAAGCTAAAAGTCTTAATAGGCTTAAATTAATAAGGTTTATTGATATATTTATTAATAGCTTTGAAAATATATTAAAGCTAGCTATATTTATAATAAATTACTTATATTTAAACTAATTAAAGAGGTTAAAATCTAACCCCTTTATATAATAGCTCTCCCTTCTAATATTAACCTTTTAATTATAATTCTTAATTACTTAAAGAGATTAAAATTACTTTTATTATTCTTATAAGAGGAGGCTTAATTATAACTAATTAATGAATAAATAATATATTAAGGAGATTATAATAGCTTTTTATAAAGACCTTTAATTAAATAATTAAAATAATATAGCTAATACTTATTAATATACTTTTTAATATAATTAAGATAACTATAGCGAGGAGGTTTATAAGCTTTATAAGGATATAAAAAGTACTTATAATAAGCTATAAGTAATAATATTAAATAAAGACCTTAAAAGTATTAATATAAATATATAATATAGCGATTTATTATTAATTAAACTTATAATCTTTAAGTATATTATTTTTTTTTTACTTAGCTTTTTTTTATTTAATTATAATACTAATAAAAGGTTTAGCTTTTTTAAAAAAAAAGCTTTTTTTATTAAAGGCTTTTAAAAAGAAATTATAAAAAAAGAAATATATTATTAATAAAAATATTAAATTCCTTAAAGACTTAAAAGATTATACTTAATATAAGGCATAAGTTATAATACTTATAATAATTATAAAGACCTTTTATATTATTAAATAAGAGGATTAAAGAAGTCTTATAGCTAGCTAGGATCTAGCTATATAGCTATAAGTATAATATTAGGAAATAAGGGTTATTAGTATTATAGGTTTTAGAGGGATTAATTCTTAGAGTTAGTATTAGAGTTTAAATCTAAAAAGAGTTAATATTAAGGCTTAGTATTAGACTTAGAGGTAAATAAAGGTTTATAGGTTTAATTTATTAAATATATTTAATTAAATATATAATATATATATCTTAGCTTATATAAATATATAAATAATAATAATTTTAATAATAATTTTATTTAATTATAATTTTAATAAAAAGTTTAATTTTTTTAAAAAAAAACTTTTTTTATTAAAAGTTTTTAAAAAAAATTTTTAAAAAAAAATATTTTATTAATAAAAATATTAAATTTTTTAAGAACTTAAAAATAATACTTAATATAAAATATAAATTATAATATTTATAAGAATTATTAAGACTTTTTATAATATTAAATAAAAAGATTAAAAAAGTCTTATAGCTAGCTAAGATCTAGCTATATAATTATAAATATAATTATATTAAGAAATAAGAGTTATTAATATTATAAGTTATAGAGGGATTAATTCTTAGAGTTAATATTAGAGTTTAAACCTAATAAGACTTAATGCTAGGGCTTAGCGCTAAACTTAGAGGTAAATAAAAGTTTATAGGTTTAATTAATTAAATTTATTTAATTAAATATATAATATAATATCTTAGTATATATAAATATATAAATAATAATAATTTAATAATAATATTAATAATAAAAAAATATTAATATAATATAATAATTTATTACTAATTAAACTTATAATCTTTAATTATATTATTTCTTTTTTACTTAGCTTTTTTTTATTTAATTATAATATAAATAAAAGATTTAGTTTTGTTAAAAAAAAGGTTTTTTTTTAAAGGCTTTTAAAAAAAACTATAAAAAAATAAATATCTTATTAATAAAAATATTTAATTTCTTAAAGACTTAAAAAATAATACCTAATATAAGCCATAGGTTCTAATACTTATAATAATTATAAAAACCTTTTATATTATTAAATAAAAAAATTAAAAAGTCTTATTATAATTAACTAAGATCTAATTATATAGCTATTAATATAACTATATTAAGAAATAAGAGTTATTAATATTATAAGTTTTTAATAGATTAGTTCTTAGAGTTAATATTAAAGTTTAAACTTATAAAAAGTTAATATTAAGGCTTAGCGCTAAACTTAAAGGTAAATATAAGTCTATAAGTTTAATTTATAAAATTTATTTAATTAAATATATAATATATATATCTTAGCTTATATAAATATATAAATAATAATAATTTTAATAATAATTATAATAATATTAATTTTAAATATAAAGCTCTTATTATTAAAATTATTAAAACATAAATTAAAATATTTTAATTTTTATTTTAAGTAATATAAAATTAAGTTATAATAATTAATATTTATTAATATACTTTATAATATATTAATATAATTATAATAAGGAAATTTATAAGTTTTATAAAAATATATAAAATACTTATAATAAGCTATAAATAATAATATTAAATAAAGGCCTTAAAAGTATTAATATAAATATATAATATAATAATTTATTATTAATTAAATTTATAATTTTTAATTATATTATTTTTTTTTATTTAGTTTTTTTTTATATAATTATAATATAAATATAATATTTAATTTTTTTTTTAAAAAAAGTATTTTTATTAAAAACTTTTAAAAAAAGCTATTAAAAATAATATTTTATTAATAAAAATATTAAAGTTTTAAAAACTTAAAAAGTATTTCTTAATATAAGATATAAAATATAATAATAATAATAATTATAAAGATTTTTTATATTATTTAAAAAAAATTTAAAAAGTTTTATAGCTAACTATAATTTAATTATATAGCTATAAGTATAATATTAAAAAATAAAAGCTATTAATTATTATTATTTAACTTTATACTACTTAAAATAGGGATTAAAGTATTATAATTAATATCTTAGTAATTTTAATAATAAAGGCTCTATACCTAAAGCTAGAGGTCTTAATAGGCTTAAATTAATAAGGTTTATTTATATAATTATTAATAGCTTTAATAACGCACTAAAGCTAGCTCTATTTATAATAAATAGCTTATATCTTAACTAACTAAAAAGGTTAAAAGCTAACCCCTTTATATAATAGCTCTCCCCTCAAACGCTAACCTTTTAATCGCCCTTATAATTCTTAACTACTTAAAGAGGTTATAATTACTTCTATTATCCTCATAAGAGGAGATTTAACTATAACTAATAATAACTATAATTAACTAGTTAATTAATTAATTAACTAATCTATGACTAATTAACTAATTAATAATATATTAATAATTATAATAGCTATTTTCTATAGAGACCTTTAACTAAGTAATTAAAGCAGCGCGGCTAATACCTATTAGTATGCCTTCTAATATAACTAAGATAACCTTAGCGAGGAAGTTTATAAGCTTTATAAGGGTATAAAAAGCACTTATAATAAGCTATAAGAAATAATATTAAATAGATACCTTTAGACTATTATATTAAGTAAGGACCTTAATAATTTAAAGCATATTAAACTCGCGATCTTTAGTTATAATATTCTTCTTTTTTTACTTAGCCTTTTTCTACCTAGTAGTAATACTAATAGAAGGATTAATTTTATTAGAGAAAAGCTTTCCTTATTAGAGGCTCTTAAAAAGAGGCTAGAGGAAAGGCAAGTTCCTATCGGCGAGGAAGACTAATTCCTTAGGGACTTAGAATATAACCAGCACGCAGCGTAGCTTATAACCCTCGTTATAAGTGAAGCTATTAATTATATAAGTTTTTAAAAAATTAATTCTTAGACTTAATATTAAAGTTTAAACTTAAAAAGTATTAATATTAAAACTTAATATTAAACCTAAAAGGTTTATAAGTTTAATTAATTAAATTTATTTAATCAAGTATATAATATATCTATCTTAACTTATAAAAATATATAAATAATAATAATTTTTTATTATTAAAATTATTATTATTTATATATTTATATAAGCTAATATATATATATATTATATATTTAATTAAATAAGTTTAATTAATTATACCTATAAACCTTTATTTATCTCTAAGTCTAATACTAAGCCTTAGTGCTAATTCTTTTTAAGTTTAAACTTTAATACTAACTCTAAGAATTAATCGCTTTAAAACCTATAATATTAATAACCCTTATTTCCTAATATTATACTTATAGCTATATAGCTAGATCTTAGTTAATTTCTTTAATCCTTTTATTAAATATAATAAAAAATATTAATATTTATAATAAAAATTATAAATTATATTATATATTAATTATATTATAAGTCTTTAAGTAATTAATTTTTTTATTAATAAAAATTTATTTTATTTTAATTTTTTTAAAAAATTTTTAATAAAAAAAGCTTTTTTTTAATAAAATTAATCTTTTTATTAATATTATTATTAAATAAAAAAAAACTAAATAAAAAAAATATTATAATTAAAAATTATAAATTTAATATATTTTAAATTATTAAAGTTTTTATTTAATATAATACTTTAAAAATATTTATTTAATATTATTTTTTATAGCTTATTATAAATACTTTTTATATCTTTATAAAGCTTATAAATTTTCTTACTAAGGTTATTTTAATTATATTAAAAGGTATATTAATAGGTATTAATTATATTATTTTAATTACTTAATTAAAAGTCTCTATAAAAAATAACTATTATTATTATTAATATATTATTAATTAGCTGATTAGTCATAGATTAATTAACTATTTAANATTTTAAATTATTAAAGTTTTTATTTAATATAATACTTTAAAAATATTTATTTAATATTATTTTTTATAGCTTATTATAAATACTTTTTATATCTTTATAAAGCTTATAAATTTTCTTACTAAGGTTATTTTAATTATATTAAAAGGTATATTAATAGGTATTAATTATATTATTTTAATTACTTAATTAAAAGTCTCTATAAAAAATAACTATTATTATTATTAATATATTATTAATTAGCTAATTAGTCATAGATTAATTAACTATTTAATTAATTAGTTAGTTAATTAATTAATTATAGTTATTATTAGCTATAATTAAACCTTTTATTATAAAAATAATAAAAATATAATCCTGTAAAATTTTAATCTTTTTAAGTAATTAAAAATTATAAAAGTAATTTAAAAATTAATATTAAAAAGAAAAGCTATTATATAAAGGGGATTTTAACCTTTTTAATTAATTAAGATATAAGCTATTTATTATATATAAAGCTAGCTTTAATATATTATTAAAGCTATTAGTAATTATATAAATAAACCTTATTAATTTAAGCCTATTAAGACTTCTAGCTTTAAGTATAAAGTCTTTATTATTAAAATTACTAAGATATTAATTATAATACTTTAATCCCTATTTTAAGTAGTATAAAGTTAAATAATAATAATAATTTTAGTAATAATTTTATTTAATTATATTTATTTTACTTAATTAATATTTTTATATTTATTTTTATTTTTATATTATTATATTATATAAATATTATATTTTTATTTTATTTTATTTTATTTAAAATAAAATTATAATTATAATAAATTATATTATAAAAATATAAGACAGCTATTAAAGCTACTAACTAATTAAGATAACCCTAGCTAGAGATTATATATATAAGACCTCTTAAAATCTCTATAGCTAAGCTATTATAAAAGGTTTAATAAGTTAAAGTCTTATATATAATAAAAACTTATCTTTAATTTATAATTTTACCTTAATCTAGCTATTAAGGCCTATTATCTTATATATAACAATCGTATATATTCCTAAGGGATAAACCAGTCATGCTAGGTTTATATTCGCAGATAGACTAGTCGCGCTATACTTAAACAAAGGGAGGTATTGTATCTAGTAATATACTTAAAGGTATTAAGTATAACTAAGTTATATTAATAGCTAAGGTAACTATTATATAAGAAAGTGCAATAAATATATCTTATATACTTAGGGGTTTTCCTCTAATTACTTATCCTAAGAGGTTAATTAAAGTAATTATATAAGTAATTATAGGTAATTACGAGGTAATTACTATAATTACTTAGCTCCTAGGGGTAATTATGCCTTAATTAATAAGTAATAGTAGGTCCTCTCTCGGTTATATAATAAGTACTTTATTAGGCCGTAATATAATATCTCCCCTCTATTAGGTCTTATCCTTAAGGCCTATAAAGTTAGTTACCTAATTTCTTTTAGTTTATTAAAACTTTCTTCCTTAAGTATTCTAATAATACTAATAGTATACTAAAAGTAAAATCCTAATCTATTACGCGCTATTATTATTTATTTAAATTAATTAAAAAAATAGGCTTTAAAGTTATACCTTATTTAAATTATACCTAGAAATATCTATAATATAAGATACTTAAGGGTATATCTTATTATTTAGAGTATATCTATTAAGGTTATGCTTATAATAGCTTAGGAGTATTAGTTTCTGCTAGTAAGCATAGTTTAGCTTAGTATTTTCTTTTCCCTATTAACCCATTTAATAATATCTTACCTTATAGCTAAGAAGCGCTATCTTAAGCTTAAAGAGGAAAGGGCTAAGGAGGAATTAATTACCCTATAGCAATAGGTAAATAAGTAGCTCTCTTGCCTAATATATTTATATTACTAAAAAAAGCAAATTTATAAGCGGGGTATAATAATAATGCATTAAGGTCTAAACTTATTAAATAAGTTAGATAAGGCCGAGAGGGTAGAATTAGAGGCCATAGTAGCTACATAGCTTATTAGTGCTATAGATATTATTAACTAAAATGCTATCTTTGTTCTTTCTTTTAATATTATTAATAGAAGTCTTTTAAAAGGTATTATATATTAATAAGGTATTCTAGTAATTCTTATATATTTTCTAAGTTTAAATAGTTTTTTTATTTAATAAAATATATTATCTTATTATTAATTTTATCTATATCGAGGATAGCTTCTATAATATATTTCTCTAATCTATTAACTTTTGTTTCTAGTTTGTTATTAGTTTTAATTTAAATAGTGTTTTCTACTAATTTAAGTAATAAAATATAAAAGATTAAATAGAGCTTAACCTTTAGTAATAAGTCTAATTCGTAATTATATTCTATGATTTTTTATTTAATTTTATAGGGTCTAATATACTTATAGTTAAGTTTTTTATTTTATTATTTTATTTTAATATTTTTTTATTATAAGGTAAACCATATCTCCCTCTAAGAAGATTAATCCCTTAATTTTTTTCCTATTAGCATACTCTATTATTTTATTTCTAATAAATTCAAGCTTTATTTGCATTTCTTTATATAGGTTCTTTAGTTAATTACTAATAAGGATTACTTTAGGATTAATAATAATATCTCGTATTTAGCGATATATATCTAATATAAATCTAAAATTAGCATAGGCTAGTATAATCTTTATGCTTTTATTTATAGCTATATTATAGGCTAGCTATATAGCTAATAGCTTTTTANAATAAGGATTACTTTAGGATTAATAATAATATCTCGTATTTAGCGATATATATCTAATATAAATCTAAAATTAGCATAGGCTAGTATAATCTTTATGCTTTTATTTATAGCTATATTATAGGCTAGCTATATAGCTAATAGCTTTTTAACCTAGTTAGTTTATTTATAGTTAATATAGCATTAGAGGTACTATTTTAATATCTAATTTATATATTTAATCTAACTATCTATCTCCTTATAGTATACTATAGAGAGTTTATAGTTAATTCCTAGGTATCCTATAAGGCTTTACTAGAATTTTAAAGTAAATAATAATCCTTAATCTATAATAATTTTAAGTAATATATTATATATCTTAGCGATATAAAAGTAAAAAAGGTAAGTAAATTCTTCTATTATTATTAATTCTCTATAAGGTATAAAATAAGAAAATTTTATAAGTCTATTTATAATAATAAAAATACTATTATAAAAGTTTCTAGNGTTTCTAGTAGCTAATTCTTCTAATAGGGGTAGTTTAATAATAAAATCTATAGTAATAGAGTCCTATAGTTATTATATAACTAGGAGTAATTATAGTTTTCTATAGGGTTTATAGTATTATACCTTAGTTTTTACGCAGAGGTTATATTATTTAATAACTATTGCGATAGTTTTCTTTATATTAGGAAAGGTAAATGCCATCTTAACTTATTCTAAGGTTTTATTAATTCCTTAATATCTATGCAATAAGTAGCTATATATTTTATATATAAGGCTATATTATAATTTATCTGGGACTTATTGCTTATTTATTTTCTCGTCGTCTAGGAGTTACTTATTATATTCCTAGATCTACTTTAAGAGTAGATTACCTTATTCTATGGTATAGGTTATATTAATAATTTAGTAGGGTATTCCTATAACCCTATCTTATTCATAGGTAATAGGTTTAGTATTAGGGTTATAATTTATATAATTTCGCGTCTATTATTTAATTTTCTATTTAAACTAATTATTATTATAGATATAGTTTATTTATTTAAATATTAGCTAATAGTTTTTATTATAAGGAAATAAGTTATAGTAATATTAGAAGATTAATTTAAATACTTTATTAGGGATAATAATTCCTTCGTGGAATATAAGAAGTCTATCTTCTCTTTAGTCATATCCTTATACATAGTCTATAAAATTAATAATTTATTTTCTATAGCTCTTAATAAGCTAAAGGTATTCTAATAGGGGTATTAGCCTATTATCTTATTTAATACTAGTAGTCTTCCCTTAGCATCCTTTATATTAATATATTTTTCCTTTTATTCTACTTTTAAGGTTATAATCATTATAGTATTATTATATAGCTTTAGTTATCTCTTTTAGGTTACCATAATATATAACTTAGTAATAGTAATAGTTAAAGATAGCTTAGAGTACTTTATTAGGGATAAAGATCTTCCCCTTATATATCTAGACTCTATCGCTTTATTATTAATATCCTTATATATACTTAATAAAGTCTATAACTAGTCATTTATATTTTCTAATAAATATAAGGTATTCTAATAAGGGTATTAGCTTCTATATTTACCTAATAAACTTCTATTTAAGGTACCTTTCTAATATAAAGTATAAGAGTTATTCCTTAGCTTTAATCTTTCTAGTATCTAGGTTAGGTTATGAGTTAATAATATTTACTCTACTATTTTTTATTTCTTTAATATAAATAATAATATAATTAAACTCTAAAAGGTATTTAGCGTATTATAGTTATTATCCGCTAAGTTCTTAGGTTTTTATAAAGTAAGTAATATTCTTATAATCTATATATACCTTAATCTAATACTTACTTCTAAGGAAGTAATATTAAAATTCCTTAAAAGTATTAATAATTATAAGGAATTCTTTATTATAAATAAAATAATTAAGCTTTACTCTATATAGCTTATAGGAATAAAATATAATAAGATATAAAAGTTTTTTATTATCTTATTATTTAATCTAAGCGCCTAGTATAAAGTCTAAGGTATCTANTTAATAATTATAAGGAATTCTTTATTATAAATAAAATAATTAAGCTTTACTCTATATAGCTTATAGGAATAAAATATAATAAGATATAAAAGTTTTTTATTATCTTATTATTTAATCTAAGCGCCTAGTATAAAGTCTAAGGTATCTATTTTAAATTTAATTTATTAAGATAAATTAAATATCTTAAGTATTAGCTCGCTTAAGATAAATTCCTTAATCTAATTAAAAGCTTTCTTAGCCTTAGCCCTAAATAAAAAGGTTTTATCTTTTTTTATAAGTTTAATTAATAGTATTATAATCTTCCTAAATTATTTAAGGAATCTATAGTAATAATTAGTGAAACTAAGGAAGGCTTATATTTCCTTAATATTAGTTAATTCTTTCTAGTCCTTAACTACTAAGACCTTCTTAGGGTCTATATATATCTTATTATAGGAGATAATATATCTAAGGAATTCTACCTCTAAGGCATAGAATTTATTTTTCTTAGGTTCTATTAATAACTTAGCGTCTTATAGTATTTATAATACCTTATAGATATATTTTATATATTTTTTATTTATTTTAGAGAAAATAAGGATATTATCTAGGTAATATATAATAAATATATCTAGATATTCTTATAGTATATTATTAATTATTTATTAGAATATAATAGGTATATTTATAAGTCTAAAAGGTATAATAAAGTACTTAAATAGTTTATATTTAATATAAAAAGCGGTTTTCTATTTATATCTTTCTTTAATTTAAATAAGGTTATAGGCTCCTTTAAGGTTAAATATAGTAAAATACTTTATATTAAAAAGTTAATCTTTTAACTTATTAATAAGGGGCAATAATATATAATCCTTAATTATAATAGCATTAAGTATTCTAAAGTTAATATAGAGTTAAAGCTTTTTATTTTTTTTTAGGATAAATATAATAAGGTATTTAATAAATAACTTATTTTCCCTAATATATCTTTTCTATAGTATATCTTTAATATATTCCTTTAATACTAGTAGTTATACTTTATTAAGTAAGTAAAGTTTATTAAAGCTAGGTTATTTCTTATTAATAAACTTAATTTTAAGGTTATAGTATATATATTTAAGTAGACTTATTTTAAGTTCTTTTATAAAGAGTTTCTTATAAATATAATATTATAATAAAATATTCTTAAGTTATTTTTCTTTTAATATTTTCTTAACTTATTCTAGGTTTTCTTTTAACTTATAAAATTATTTTATAATATATATAATTATTTACTAATTTTATTATTTTTATTTATTATAGTATTTATATTATATTCCTTTAGGTAAAGAGGTATCTTATATTTACCTCTACTTAACTTCTCTAGTATCTTTAATAAAAGTCTAAGATCTCCTATCTAAGTTATTATCTATTATAAAGGGTATCTTATTATTAAAAGAAAGTACCTAGCTAGTTTTTTAATTAAAATATAAGTTAAATTAATATAATTATAGGTACCTAAGTATAAGGTTATATTATTTATTTNAAAGAGGTATCTTATATTTACCTCTACTTAACTTCTCTAGTATCTTTAATAAAAGTCTAAGATCTCCTATCTAAGTTATTATCTATTATAAAGGGTATCTTATTATTAAAAGAAAGTACCTAGCTAGTTTTTTAATTAAAATATAAGTTAAATTAATATAATTATAGGTACCTAAGTATAAGGTTATATTATTTATTTAGTATAATATTAAATAATATCCCTTAGTTTTTTCTTTTAATAAAAACTTTAAGGTAATTAATCTTATTATTAATAATACTATTATTATAATTAAAAGGGGTTCCTTTTAGGTTAATAACTAAATAAGGCATTTATTTATATCTCTATAATAGCTTAAGCCTATTTATTATTATTAGGTTAAAGTAATTCTACTTAGCTCTATTATCTACTAAAGTATTTAATTATTCTCCCTTAACTTATACTTTTAATTCTAGGTAGTATTACCTATATGCTTTATTTATAGAGTAGAGGGCCTTTTAGGGTAATTCTTATCCTTATCTATCTATCCGCTGCCCTATATTAGACAGGTTATTTAGTTTTTTAATATTATATAGCTAAAATAATTAAACTTGTATTTGCTATTAGTATAGGCTTTATAGTTATATATATTATCTTAGCTATATAATTAACCCTAGTATTATTATTCTTATTTAGCTCTTAGGTCTTTTTTATCTTTCTAGCTAATTATTTTTTATTAATCCTTAATTTTATAAGTAATTTATTTCTTCTCTTAAATAATATAATATAGCTCTAAGGAGTATTATATATTCGCGATATTAATAGATTTATATTAATATATTACTTTATAACCCTCTATTTTATACTATAAGTAGGGTTTATTATTTAGCTAATATAGTAATATAATAGGGAAGTAATTTTATTTCTATTTCTCTTTCTAGTGGGTTTTATATTAATAGTATTAATATAATATCTAAGAGATACTAATATACTCTTAATATATTAGGTATATTCTTATATTATTTTATAAGTTAAAAAATACTTCTAGGTATTAGGGGTTTTTAGCTAACTCTCTATAATAAGCTTAAATATAGATTTCTTACTTATTTACTATATCTATATACTCCTATATAATCTAGATATACCTTTCCCTTAGGCTATTCTAATACCTATTATTATTCTTATTATATAGTTAGGGGTAGTTTTCCTCTTTCTATAGTTCTTTATTGCTCTTCCGGGGCTTTTTAGAGCGCCTTTAATATAGTTCTTTTTATAGCTTCTAGGTATTATACTTAAACTTAGTTTAGTTAATATTATTATTACTTACTTTAGTAGCCTAGTTATTATATAGTAATCTACTATATTAGTCTATCTTTTATTATTTATAGATTTTATTATATTTCTAAGATACCTTAATCTAATATTAGGGGCATAGGGTATAGTTATATTATATAGGGTTATTTTATTAATAGTCCCTATAATAGATTATTATAGGCATATAGGTCTATTTATTATATCCTATAATCTATTTCTTATAATTAAATCCTTCCGCGGCGGCTTCCTAAAAGTTAGCTTATTTACTTACTAATAATAATAATTACTAAGCTAAGGCTAATACTATAGGTTCTTCTATCCTAAGTTCTATACATTTAGTCACAATAAGGGTTTATTACTATAAGAGGCTATTTAGGTTTTTTTTCTTATTATCTAGTTCTAGTAATAAGTTCTATATATCTAGGTTAATAAGATATAACTAATAAACCTTCGGGGGTTTAGCTAGTTTATAGAATTACTCCTTCGTAATATTATTAATTATATAGTTACTAATAGCTTATTCTTTTATTAAGTAGGCGGCTTAGTAGGGTATAGTAATTTCTCTAGGTTAAAGTCCTATTTTATTATATTCTTATTATATTATTCTAAGTATTTTAATAATATAAATAATTATCTAAGGGTTATTATCCTAGTTAATTATATTTAAGTACTTTTTACCTTTTAGGAGGTTTTATTATAGCTTTAGTTAATAGTATCCCTCCTTAATATTTTATTATTTCTTATAGTATTTATTAGCCTTATAACCCTTTTTATAGTAGTAATAATATTTAATATCCTTAGGTCCTTATTAGGTTACTCTAAGTTCTATAAGTCCTAGGTTAGTGCTATATAAGGTATTATTCTACTTCTTTTTACCTTAGTTAGTATTAAAGTAAGGGTTATTAGCCTTATTGCTATTAAACTTAGGGTTTTAGAGTTTTCTCTAGGAAAACTATTAATTATTAATCTTAATTGCCCTACTAATATATTTAATAAGGTTATTAGGTTATTTTTCCTTATAGAGTTTTACTTATATTTCTTTTTTTAATCTATTAAAAAAGAAAGATATTAAGGGTTCTTAATTCTAATTAAGCTTTAAGGCAAGCTAGAGGTATTTTATCCTATACTCTAAGGTAGATTAGATCTATTAAAGTGCCTTAATCTCCCTTTTAGCTTATACCTTTTTATTAATAATTCTAAAGGCTTATTAGAATACCGCTTTAAAGGCTTTATAATCTAAGTAGAGGTAATAGGTATAGGGTAAATATTAGCTAGCTAGAGCTATAAGGTATTCCCTTATAATAGGTTTAAACTATATAGCAGCATAGTTTTTAAGTCTTCTTATAGCGTATTAGACCTTATTAGTAGGTAAGGTAAATTATATTAGATAATATATTATAAATACCCTTAGCTAAGTAAGGAATATTAATAGCTTATAGGTAGTTTTATTAAAAGGTTCTAAGGGGTTTAATTTTAGGATTTCTCTTATATCCCTCTTATTTATAGTAATAGCTATTATATTAGTAATATTCTAGATATTATCTAAATATTCCGCGCTCTAAATATACTAATTTTCGCCTATTCTCTTAATAAATTCATAGAGTCTATCTATTTCTGCACTTATAGTAATAACTTAGGCTCGTAGTTACTTATTCTCCTTATTATTAGAGCTATCTATATCGTCTATTTCTTTGTCTAGGTTGACTAGAATAGGTATAGGTAGGTAATTAATAGGTAAAACCTACTAGTAGTTATTCGCGGGAGTTACCTAAGTAGCTATTATATTTAATATTATCTAAGGTAATATAAGTAATCCTCTAAATAAGAGCTATTAATATATAATAATTATATATATTCCTAAGGGATAAACTAGTTATACTAGGTT